>PVJC01022300.1:0-27467 GCA_004026665.1 Murina feae | reverse complement strand
CCTGCTTTCTGGTGGCTGGAGGAAGATGGGCAGTAGGCAAGCTTGGGAGGCAGGCAGCACCCAGCCCTGGTCACAGCTCAAAAAAGAGAACAACAGGGAGGGGAGGGCAAGAGTCTGAGAGATCAACATAGAGGGGCTGCCTGCTCCAAGCCTCCACGGTGTGCCTGGGGGCAGGCCCCCAGCAGGTAGACACACACAGGAGGACTGCTCCGAGCCTCAGATGCGGCTGGGGGCAGGTCCCCAGTGGTGACACACACACACACACACACACACACACAAGGCGCCTGGCAGACTGGGGCCATCATAGGACATCCACTGAGGGGTCCCAGACTGTCAGAGGGCACAGGCTGGGCTGAGGGACTCCCTCCACCCCGAGTGCACAAATTTTTGTGCACCGGGCCCCTAGTTATATATATAATGTGGAAAGACACTAGACCAGGAATAAGAGGACATGAATTCTAGATATACCGCCTCCATTTTACTTGTTTATAAAACAAATATTTAATAGACACCTATTATATGTCATGTCTGCTAGACTTTAGGTATACAGTGATGGGCAAATGGGCATGGGCTTTGTTCTCATAAAACTTACATGTCCAGTGGAGGGCAAAGATATCAAATCATTATAAAAAGTCATTGAACAAATATGTACTGAGTATCTGATATGGGTCAGGTGCTTCAGACCATGATGAAAAGGCAGACAGAAATCTGTGCCTGTTAGGGGTTTATATAGAAGTGAGAGAAGGCAGAATGTAAACTCTGGACATCCTATCTAATAAAAGGGTGATATGCAAATTGACCCTAATAGCAGAACGACTGGGAATGACTGGTCACTATGACACACACTGACCAACAAGGAGCAGATACTCAATGCAGGAGATGCCCCCTGGTGATCAGTGCACTCCCACATGGAGAGCTCTGCTCTGCGACAAGCCAGGCTGATGGCTGCCAGCATAACAGTGGTGGTGGGAGACTCTCCCGCCTCCTCAGCAGCGCTAAAGATGTCTGACTACAGCTTAGGCCTGCTTCCCGCTGGCAAGTGAACATCCCCTGAAGGCTCCTGGGCTGCCAGAGGGATGTCTAACTGCCAGCTTAGGCCTGATTCCCTGGGGAGCAGGCCTAAGCCAGCAGGTGGACATCCCCCAAGAGGACCCAGACTGTGAGAGGGCACAGGCCAGGCTGAGGGGGACCCCCCTCCCCTTGTGCAAAAATTTGTGCACTGGGCCTCTACTAATAAATAAGTACTATAATGTGTATATCTCATTAGAAGGTAATAGGTATTATGGAAAAAGTAACAAAAACTCAGACAGGGTTTTCAGTAATGAAGAGGGGATAACAGGTAGGAGATGAGATAGGTTGTCATATTAAACAAAACAGCAGAGTGGCGTCAGTGAGAAGAGGAGGTATAAGAAATAACTTAGAGGAGTCTGGGGAATTGACTATGCAGATATCTAGGGGAAATGTATTCTGCGCAGGGGGAACAGCCAATACAAAAACCCTAATATGGGAGCATTCTGGAGTGTTCCAGGCATAGCAAGGAGGCCAGGTCATCTGAAGCTGGGGAAGCAAGGGGGAGAAAAACGGGCATAGAGGAGCTGGTGTAGATTTTCTTGGGCCTTGTGGGTCATTGTAAGGAATTTGGCTTGTACTGAGAGAAATGGGGAGCCATTGCAGGGAGTTAAGCAGGAGTGGAATGACCTGAGTTGCATTGTAACAAGATGACTAGTTTCATGTTACAGCCAGTAACTAAATCATGACGGGATAAAAGGGGACCAATTTGATAAAATGTCTGTGTGCTCTTGAGCCCTTAGTTTCACCAGCCCTGGCGCCCCACTGGGTCAGCACCATGGTGAGGACTTTGTAGCAGGCTGTGCGCATATGCACAGGCTGTAGAAAATTATTCTTTGGTAACAATGCAGAGTGGCATGTAATCCAGTGCCTGATTATAGTTACCCACCGAAAAGTGTGTTAGCAATTAAAGCACACATTCTTAAAAAGAACAATGTCGTGCTTGGCTGGTGTGGCTCAGTTGGTTGAGTGTCGTCCCATGCACCAGTAGGTTGCAGGTTCAATTCCAGGTCAGGGCACATGCCCCGGTTGCAGGTTTTATCCCTTGTAGGGGGTGTGCAGGAGGCAGCCAATCGATACTTCTCTTGCATTGATATTTCTGTCTCCTTCTCCCTTCCTCTCTCTGAAATCAACAAAAACATATTTATTTTTTAAAAAAGAACAATCTCATTGGGCCCAAGACTTACTCCTTTGGTGGAAGCACTGTTCTGTACACCAAAAGTTTGCTGGCTGGGTCCCAGTCAGGACGTGTACTGGAGGCAGCCAAGCGATGTTTCTCTCTCACATTGGTGTTTCTCTCAGTCTCTCACCTTTCCCCTCTCTCTAAAATCAATGAACATATCCTCAGGTGAGGATTAAAAAGAAAAGACAATGTCACACAAAAGGCATAGAAATTGGTTCTTGGGGAACAGAAATCTTTATGTATAAAGCACAGATTACATACAGTTACGTAAAGAGATACCTAGTATATCTGCAGTATTTTAAGTTCACGGGGAAAATATCTAGAAAGGATTTGGGGTGGGGGGTGGTTAAGGGTGTGATCATGAAAAAAAAGTCGGGAAACACTAACTTAAAGGAAGGGTGAGAGTAGCAGGAAGGTCGCCGAGCTGGATGTTGGAAGCTGCAGTTGAAGTCAGCTCATTAGCTCTATGCGGAGTTGGAGCACTCACTTCTTCCAAGATTTCAGGCTTTTCTCAAACGTAAAATAAAATGTGAGGCTGAAGGGCTCTTGGGTCTTCTCCAGTGCCAACGTTATGTGGAGGAATTGAGCGGGGGCTGCCGTCAGTTACAATCACCTGTTTCTGGAACCGGTGGTAGTTGATCAGGTATTTGGACCCATCAAACCTCACTTTTCAATAAGATGAGGGGCTAGTGTCAATGGTCTGCTTCTTCCATTTCTCCCCTTATCTAAGGTGACCAGATTTAAAGCGGTACACCATTGACCGGGCGGGGGGGGGGGGGTGTCTTTTTTTCTTCTTCTTCTTCTTTTTTTATTATTACTTAAAATATTACAGAGTAATCAGGACTTTTTTAAAACGCCACGAAATGCGGGACAAACTGTTAAAAATCGGGACTGTCCTGCCAAAAGCGGGACTTCTGGTCACTTTACTATCTATGCTTCGAGTTAGAATTCTATTCTTTGAGTTAGGATTCTATATTCTTTGTTAGAACTCTAGAATTCCCCAAATCCATACTTCTAGTTCATTCCACAAGATTTCTGGATACAATATTGAAGCTAAGGGTACAATAGAGTTGCTAAGGGTACAATAGAGTTTTGTCACACTGTTCACCAAATGCCTTAAAACCTGTCAACTGGAGTTGCATTGTTTATCACTTTTCACTTGATTTCCAGACATTAAAGTTCTTTTACAGTTCATGTGGGTTGTCAGTTCAAAGGGAAAGATGCACGTGATGTGGTGATGGGAAGTAGGAATTAGCAGAACAGAGCAGCAGACTGAATAACAAAGAGCCTGTATATGACATCTACCTATGACATCTCCTAGGCAAATTTGCACACAGTTCTTTGCTGCTTATGCCAGAACTGGGCCAGTTGTGAGAAGTAAACCTTGAATAGTTTATTCTGTGTCCATTAGGGTTTTCGTTTATCTTCCTGGCCTTCCTACTACTAGTTAGTAGTCCCTCAATAACAGAGAGTGTATCTTACTAACTCACCTGTTTAGTGCTCAGTTCAGTAGCCTGTTTATAATAAAACTAGAGGCCTGGTGCACAAAAATTTGTACACTTGGCGGGGTCGGGGTCCCTCAGCCCGGCCTATGCCCTCTCGCAGTCTGGGACCCCTCAGGGGATGTCCACCTGTTGGCTTAGGCCCACTCTCTGGGGTATCGGGCCTAAGCTGGCAGCCAGATATTATTCTGGCAGCTGGGAGCCCTCAGGGGATGTCCACTTGCCAACGGGGAGTAGGCCTAAGCTGCAGTCAGACATCCTTAGTGCTACTGAGGAGGCAGAAGAGGCTCCCACCACCACCGCTGTACTGGCAGCCGTCAGCATGGCTTGTGGCTGAGCAGAGCTCCCCCTGTGGAAGTGCACTGACCACCAAGGGGCAGCTCCTGCATTGAACATCTGGCCCCTGGTGGTCAGTGTGTGTCATAGTGACCAGTCATTCCCAGTCGTTCTGCTGTTAGGGTCAATTTTCATATTAACCTTTTATTATATAGGATAGAAGTCTGTTGCATGGGTGGGAGCCGGCTGGTTTGCCCTGAAGGATGTCTCCCTGGGGTGCCTGGCCAGCCTGGGTGAATGGCTGAGGGCCATTATCAGGCTGGCCATGGCTTTGTGCTGAAAGCAGGTATCTGGGATTTATTTAACTTCTATAATTGAAACTTTGTTGCTTTGGTCCCACTCAAAGCCGCTGGCTGGAAGCAGATATCTTGGGTTTATTTGCCTTCTGTAATTGAAACTTTGTTGCCTTGAGTGGAGCTCAGGGCTCACAGGGCAGGTGGGAATCTTGACTTCCTCCATTGCTGGGGCAACGCAAGCCTCCTGTCTCACTACAGCTCCCTGGCTGCCACCATCTTTGTGACGGAGTGAGGGTTAATTTGCATATTACTCTTTTGCCTGAGCAGAAGAACCCTAGGCCCCTCTGATTGCCGGCTTCACAGAGCCCAGGCCTCTGCGATCACCGGCTCTGATCCTGTCCCCTGCCATCGCCAGCTCTGCCCTTGCCCATGCCTGAGGCCTCTGGAGAAGGCCTCTGGCCTGGGCAGGGGACCCCAATCCCCTCTGATCGCCTGTTCTGCCCCTGGGCGCCCCGCCTCCCCTGACACCTGCCTGGCTGACAGGCCTGACCACTTCAGAGGCAGGGCTGAGCTGGACTGGGCGCTGCCATCTTTTGGCTATGGGAGTGGCCATCTTTGTGATGGAGTGATGACTAATTTGCATATTACTCTTTTATTAGATAGGATGTGGCTATGGGTGCCGCCATCTTGTGGCTATGGGGGAAGCCATCTTTGTGACAGAGTGATGCCTAATTTGCATATTACTCTTTTATTAGAATCTTAGTGAATGTTTGCTGACTATGATGATCACCCAGATTGAAGAGGGAAAAATAAAACTCGAAGCCATAAATCTTGGAGCCCCTTCTTTTTGGTGGTCTGTACTGATGCGCCATTTTTTCTTCTGCCTCTTGATCACCTAGTGCTATTTCCAGATAAAAAGTGTAAATAGAGTCTATTACCCAACTAGAGTACACATAACTCATTATCATTGGGTATCCATACTCAATTTTTTTGTTTTGAATTCAGCTATAAATAGATATTACCTTCACGTTGTGAAGAACTGAATTGCAGGAACGTCTTGACTGTTGTCAACATTTGAGGGCAATTGGAAGAGGGAGCTTTTTTTAGTGACAAGTAGCGAAATATTCAGAATTTTAATGTGGACGTGGAAGAAATTCAATTCAACCTCTAGGAGATTTAGAGAGCTGAAATTCCTGGCAATAAGGAAAACCCCAGAGTGTAGCTGAAGTGCCCTTAGGAATGAAAGAGTTAACTGAGTGTGTAAGCTTTATCTTGTGGCCAGTGGACTTGTGCTTTGCTGAGTAAAGACTCCGGTAAATGATTGTTAGAGACCTGTCATCGATAGTGGCTGCTAGTTTCTGTGTTTCAAAAGCCTGTTGACTCTTCTGCACGGGAGTGCAGCATCCTCCATCGCTTCACCCACTTGGGTTCCACTCAGATCTGCTTGCAAAAGGATCCATCAGCCACGTAAACATGAATGGTGAAGACTACAGCACCGCTTATGACACCGTCCCAAAAGAGCCGGTGTATGAGGTTCCAGATAAGCCAGCAGAAAATGAAGGTCCCCTTTATCATAACATCCATGAAGACTTGAGCTCAGAAAACAGTTTATATGCCACGGAGCTGGAATCCCATGGCTATGAATCTGTATCAGTTTATGCTGTCAGGGATGAGGAAAACAGCTTGGCTTTTCCCCAACCAGAAGAAGATGGCTACTTCCCCCCTTATGCGATATGTCCTCAGGCCCCGGATCCTCAACCAGGTGAGCCCCAGGAGGACAGGAACATCTCAATGGAAGAATTATACTCACCAATTCAGGACCAGGAGATGAGCCCAGAAGAACCACAGGAGGACAGCAGCATGATGGAGGGGAACCTGCCTTCTTCAAGCTTCACCGTCCAGAAGAGCAGTGAATACTCCCGCTCCTGCTATTCTGCTGCCAGTGGCTTGCAAGAAGACGAATCAGCTTCCGTAAACCCCGAGATCTTCCTCTTTGTGAAGGTAAGGCGGCCTCTGACAGGCACACCTGCACTTGTAGGTGGCATAATTGGTGCTTCATTTTGCTCTGAGTGACCAGGAAAAGATGTGTGGTGTCAGTGTCCTGGGATCTCAATATGTAATCAAGAGTAACGCTCATTAAATCCATCATTCCAGGGTTCACCAGGAAGGCACAGAGTTGCAGGACTGGAACATGAATGTAAAATGAGTGTCTAATCATTGACTGCTATATAGGATGGGCAAAGAGTTTTTTTAAGAGTTGACTTACTACAGCAGTATAGTATTCCATTGTGTAGATGTACCACATTTTTCTAATCCATTCATCTGCTGATGGGCACTCAGGCTGATTCCAAATCTTAGCTATTGTAAATTGTGCTGCTATGAACATAGGGATGCATATATCTTTTCTGATTTCTTGGGATATATTCCTAGAAGTGAGATCACTGGGTCAAATGGAAGTTCCATTTTTAGTTTTTTGAGGAAACTCCATACTGTTCTCCACAGTGGCTGCACCAGTCTGCATTCTCACCAGCAGTGACCGAGGATTCCTTTGTCTCCGCATCCTCGCCAGCATTTGTCGTTTGTTGATTTGTTGATGATAGCCATTCTGACAGGTGTGAGATGGTACCTCATTGTTGTTTTGATTTGCATCTCTCGGATGATTAGTGACTTTGAGCATGTGTTCATATGTCTCTCAGCCTTATTTGTGTTCTCTTTTGAAAAGTGTCTATCTAGGTCCATTGCCTGCCATTTGCAGCAGCATAGATGGAGCTGGAGAGCATTATGCTAAGTGAAATAAGCCAGTCAGAGAAAGATAAATATCGCATGCTCTCACTCATTTGTGGATTATAATGAACAACATAAACCGATGAACAAAAACTGATGTAGAGACAGAGAAGCATTGATCAGATGCTCAAAACTCGGAGGGAAGGTAGGAGAGGATAGGGGTGAAGGGGAGAGATCAACCAAAGGACTTGTATGCATGCATATAAGCATAAGTGATGGATGTAGACAACAGGGGGTGAGGGTGAGGGCAGGAGTGGGGGGATGAGAGGACATTGGGGAGATAAGGTCACATTTCTAATATCTTAATCAATAAAGGGAAAAAAAAAGAGTTGTCTTATGAGTGAGCGGAAATTGCTGCTGAAATTGCTACCTTGTGACAGACCTGAAGTACATGCTCCCATCTGGTACATGTCCTTCATCAGCGTGATTTTCAAACAACAAAACCAAGGCCTGTGAGAGAAAGTCAGATCCCCCGGCCGGTGCTGGAGTTTCATTCTTAATGTTTCTAAGGTTACAGGTGCTTCAGATAAATGGTCAATAAATGTTACCTCTGTCACTGAGCTTGCCCTTTTGGTACCAATCTAACTAAAATACCTGATTAAGTAAAACCATTGCTGTAGTAGTAAGACACTGATTATCAGTGTTAATGTTTAACGCTTATGATATTTAAGCAAAGAACTTTGGTGATCTTCGTATCAGACTGACATGTGATAAAGATTATGGTTATGAATAGTATAAAAAAACACTCCAGGAATTGATTAATTAAATACAATGGAAAACATTTTTCCCAACATTCACCCCCTCCCAATATTCATATTTACCTGTTTTTTACATATGAAGGCAACATATAGATAATACTACTGTGTATTTTTTTAAAAATATAATGTTATTAATTTCAGAGAGGAAGGGAGAGGGAGAGAGAAACATTAATGATGAGAGAGAATCATTGATCTCCTTCATGCCCCCTACTGGGATCAAACCCGAAACTGCAACCCAGGCATGTGCCCTGACCAGGAATCGAACCATGACCTCCTGGTTCATAGGTTGACACTCAACCACTGAGCCACACTGATCGGGCAATACCGCTATATTTTGCTAATAAAAACGATTATGAACCTACAAATCTCCAGTTTACAACCATTTCTCTTCTTCCTGGTTTCCAAGAACTCCTCTAGTGAAACATAATAACTTTATTTACAAATTGAATGCATTATTTTCTATTCTGTACTTTCCCCTAGTGCAGTGATTCTCAACTTTCCTATTACCGCGACCCTTTAATACAGTTCCTCATGTTGTGGTGACCCCCAACCATAAAATTATTTTCATTGTTACTTCATAACTGTAATGTTGCTACTGTTATGAATCATAATGTAAATATCTAAAATGCAGGATGTATTTAGGCGACCCCCGTGAAAGGGTCATTCGACTCCCAAAGGGGTCACGACCCACAGGTTGAGAACCGCTGCAAGTGGTTTTGTGTGTAAATTGTATCTCCTTTATTCTACCACAAGGTCTTTTTAAAAAGTAACTAGCAGTGTTTGATTCATATTCAGGTACCCAACAAACCTTCTTGTATTATACTGAGCATTTGTGTGGGGAAAGGGCAAGACAGGGAGGGCCCTTGCTCTCAAGAAGACAGTGGGGTTCTGGAGACAGACTCGCACGTGGCTGAATCGGGTGAAAAGAGGAGTGAGGCGAGTGCTGGGGGTGTTCTGGGGGGAGGAGACCTTGGAGCCGGTGCCTTCCGGCCCCCATATCCACATTGCCGTTGTATCCATTTCCAAGAAAAACTCATTTTTTAAACGTGAGGACGAGGCCTGTTTGTTCTCAGGACAGAAGCATCCATGCAACAGGCAATCACCCTCATCATTGTCTTGGTACCAAGACAATTTTTTGTAAGTTTGGCAAAGTGTTGATTTCACCACAAATTAGCCTGTCACTGGTGTTGAACCAAACAGAAGTCGAAGGAAAAAGAGGTGCTGGCGTCTCCAACTGGTACCGACGACAGGAAAAACAGCAGGAGAGCAACGTGTGAGTCCTAAATTATTTGTGATCCGTGGTACCATAAGGCAAATATTGGATTTATTAACTTTTTCTGTTTATGTTCTTTTAAAAAAATGTTTCATTAATTGTTTTTATTTCAAAGAGAAAAGGGGGGAGAGAGAGAGAGAGAGAGAGAGAGAGAGAGAGAGAGAGAGAGAGGATGAGAGAAAATCATTGATGGGTTGAGAGAGAGAGAGAGAGAGAGATCAATGATGAGAGAAAATCATTGATGGGCTGCCTCCTGCACATCTCCCACTGGAGATTAAGCCTGAAGCCAGGGCATGTGCCCTGACTGGGAATCGAACTTTGACCTCCTGGTTCATAGGTCAACACTTAACCACTGAGCCACACCAGCTTGGCAGTTTACATTCTTTTTAATATCATTATGTTAACCAATATGTTACAAAATGCACCATAGACCTCAGCTCCTGTGTGTGGCTGCCCTTTTAGGGATATTCAGCAGAACTTGTAAGAAGAGGGGCAGTTAGAATCCTCTGCAGATCTTTATTATGTTGCATGTAAATATAATACATGAAAATGGGCAAAATGGGCTGTTCCGCTTGCATGGGCATGGAGAGTCTGAGTGTAACCTGCTCAGGCTCCTCCTCCTCCTCCTCCTCCCAGCAACCCATAGTGCGTGTGGAACCCCCAACTATGATGGGGCTCAGGTGGGCACACCACCTCCCTAGTCAGACTTGTTAATGTGCAGTCCTGGGGTTTCTTCTCCTGGACTGTACTAGTGTAGATTGCGAGGGCTGTGTCTATACCTGTACTCATTTGCGTATGATGTTCCCACCTGTTCTGACATCGCCAGCCAATACTAGGACAGGAAAAACAGCAGGAGAACAACGTGTGATCCCTAATTACACTGATCAGTGAAAACGGCACACAGGCTTGTAACTCTAGGTACTGAGGGTCAGCCATTTCAGGGTGTTGGCCAAATACTTAATTAAAATATATCCTTGATTTATTCATTCAGCAGATACTTATCATGCCAGGCCCTGGGTTTACAACCATGAAGAAAACAAAGTCCTAACTTCCATGAACTTCATGTTATAGTGGCAGAGGCAACTGATGGATAAATAAATAAGTAAATATCTAATACTAGGGGCCCAGTGCACAAATTTGTGCACCTTGAAAGGAACCGTGGGCTGTGAGGCTGTGGTGGGCACAGGGGCGGGTCTCAGCCCATCCTACCACAGCCCCTGTCCCCTGTCTGCTGGCAGCTCTGCTCCTGCCATTGCCACTCCCATGCGCTGACGGCGTCAGCCCTGCTCACACCTGCTGCCAGCGTAGAGCTATGGGGGCTGAAGCCAGCAGTGAGTGCGAGCAGCGACTACTGCCCCAATTGCCCCTCAGGAGCAGAGGGAGGTGGAGAAGCCCTCAGGGGCAATTGAGGCCATTCTCACCCTCTGATGGCACCAAACGCTCGGTGCCAGCGCCAGGCACTGGCAGTGGGTATGAGCGGCAGCTCCAGCGCCGACAGTGGGTGTGGTCAGGGACAATGCCAGTAGCAGGTGCAAGCATCCGCAGTGCACAGGAGCAAAGAATTTTCGGTAAATTTATCAGAGGCTCGCCCTAATGACAGCAACCAGAGCCCTGCCTTGGTTTGGTGCCCCCACTCACCTGCTCCACTATCCTGCCATGGCCAATGCCCGCCATGTTTTGTGCTTTGCTGCTGATGCCTGCCATGTTCCATATGTGCCCTCTGGTGGTCAGCACACATCATAGTGACTAGTTGTTCAGTTGTTCGGTTGTTTGATTGTTCCACTGTTCAGTCTATTTGCATATTAGAGTTTTATATATATAGATGTCCAATGGTAGCAGTGCCATAAAGAAGCAGGAATCAGAATAATGAGTAGATTATTTTCCTATTGCTGACTCAACAAACTACCACAAACTTAGTGGCTTGAGACAATACAATCAATCTCTTACAGTCCTGGAGGGCAGGAATCAAACTGAGTTTTATGGAGCTCAAGTCAAGGAGTCGGCAGAGCTGTGTTCTGGGATCTCCAGGGGAGAATCTGCTCTTTTCCTTCCTCTCCCTGCTGGGGCCTACCTCCTCCTCGCTTGCCCACAGCACAGCATCTCCCCACCCCCTCCTGCCTCCATATGACCTGACCCTCCTGGGGCCCTCTCATAAGGAGCTGGTGACTAGTTTGGGCCCGCCAGGTTCATCCAGGGCAACCTTCCCATTTTAAGAGTCTTAATTTAATCACATCTGCAAAGGCCTTCCACCACTAAAAGTAACATTTATGGGTCCCGAGAATTAGGACATGGGTGAGTTTGGGAGCTTTCATTCATCTTCCCACCATGGAACTGAGTGCTGGTGTGTAAGGGAATAAGGAGGCAACGTGCCTAGACTGGGGCAGCAGATGAGGCTGGAGAGGAGAAAGTGGGCACAGATCAGACAGTGAGGCTGGGAAGTAGGATGGCAGTCTTTCATGGCAAACTAGGGAACTTGGATTTCATCCTGAAGAGTAATAGGATGTGTGGAGGAGGATATCATAAGCAAAGCAATGTAAGGTGATGGATAAGCCAATTAGAATTGGCATCTATCCTGTAGAGCAGGACCAACAGACATCCACCAAGCTTCCTTCCTAGGTTAGCCTGGGTGTTTAGATCTAAATGCATTGTGTGTAAAAAGAATATGTATTAAGTTATTTTTCATCCAACTGTCTGGATAGGGCCAAATAGTTAGATTTTTGGCTTCATACAGGCAAATTTCTGGAAAAAGTTAGCAAGTATATATTGTATGTTTGTATAGCTAGGTATTTATATTGGGGGACATATGAATTCAACACAAAGTTTGGGTTGAGGTTGTCAATATAGTTTCCAATAAAAAACTTTGTGTGGCTGGCCTCCCTGGATGGACTACTCAGAAGTTGCACACTTAGACGTTTAGAAATAGCTGGAGCCCTGAGCCTTCCTGTTCCGAGGTTGCTAGGAACACCTGCTCTAATGCGAGTCCTAAGGACATGTGAACGCACATCCTGGGAAACATTTGTGAGCAGAAGCAAGTCTGAGCCTACTGCATGCGTTCCATTGTCCTTTTCAGAACCAAGGGAGTATACAAAAACGGAACAATGAGCAGGTTTGAACAAAGATTTCTGTTCTTGTCACTTTTCTTTTTAATTAGGGTGCTGGGAACACCATCATGCCTAAATTTTATTCAAAAGTATTTTCTAGGTGCCCCTATGGCTCTGTGAATCAGTGCTATCAATCAGAGAAGCACCAGAATTGTAAAGCTATGACAAGAAAATTGAAAACAGAGGGGTTCAGGAACTTGCCCAAAGCTGCCTGGGAACT
Organism: Murina feae; assembly: GCA_004026665.1. Taxonomy (NCBI): domain Eukaryota; kingdom Metazoa; phylum Chordata; class Mammalia; order Chiroptera; family Vespertilionidae; genus Murina; species Murina feae. Next base: position 15,006 of record PVJC01022300.1, on the reverse strand, counting down.
GGGAGCAAGCCAGGCATTTGGCCTCTCAATCTCAATCCAAGGCACTTTTTAAAATATATTAGCATCCCTAGCCTTGGGTGCTAGGTGCTTAAGAATATGCAAAAACTAATTTTTTGTGTGGAATATGATCTCAGGAGAGTCCGTGAACTCTCAATGTTATTTATCTCTGCGATGTATCCCACTTGCCTACCTGGGTATTCATGGTGTCTTCTGTGTGTGTCCATGTTGGTTTCTCCTTAGGGCTGGCTCTTTCTTTAGTTTATAGATGGCCGTCTTCTCCAGTGTCTCCACATGGCCCTTCACCTGTGTGTGTCTGTGTGCTAGTCTCCTTTTCTTATAAGGACACCAGTCATATAGAATTAAGGCCTGCCCTAATAACTTTTAACTTAATCACTTCTTTAAAGACCCTGTCTCCAAATTCCATCACATTCTGAGGTACAAGGGATTATGGGTCAACACATGAATATTGGGGAGACACAATTCAGCCCATAACACTGAAATGTTATAATTACCTTTTAATGCCATTATCTCTCTCTCTAGCTATGAACTGTTGAAGGAGGGCCTGCCTTTTATCCATTCTCGCATACTTGATCCATGGCCACTTACACAAGGATTGAATAATGGAAGGAGGGACTACATCTCTCAGGGGTCCTCAGGGCATTAAAGGAAGAGGAAGGCTTGGCCCGGTGTCCCGCAGCACTAGGGCGAGTGGTGCTCCAAGTCCCCTATGTTAGTTTCATAGAGCTGCTGAAACAAATTGCTATACATTTTATGGCTAAAAACAATAAGAATTTATTCTCTCATAGTTCTATAAGCCAGCAGTCTGAAGTCAAGGGACTGGCAGAGTCACACTCCCTCTGACAGCTCTAGGGGAGACTTCCTTGCCCTTTTCAGCTTCTGATGGCTCCGCCATTCCTTGGCTTGGACTGCATCACTCCCCTCTCTGCCTCCGTTACCACAAGGCCTTCCCTCCTGTGACTCTGCATTTTCCCTTCTCTTCCCTTATAAACACTTGCCATTGTAGTTAGGATCCAACCCAATCCAGATGATTGCATCACAAGAGCCTTAATTCGATTCCATCTATAAAGACCCCTTTTTATCCAGGTAAGGTCAGCTGTGCAAGTTCTGGTTGGATATGTCTTTGGAGAGGGAGGCGCTCACTTCAACCCGTCGCAGCCCTGAAGGTCGGACTGAGTTTAATTGATGGGAACCTCTGGACATGGACAGTCACTCTTGGGTCCATATTTCCCACCAAATGCAAGGGGTTCTGTGAGAATTCAGCGGTGTTTGCATCTTCATCTCATTAGTTCTCAGACATTCATGAGAATGCCTGGCACGTTCCAGCATCGTCCTGAAGTTGGGCAGAAAGCCGGTATTCTGAGAGCTTAGTTTGATTTGTTGAGCTGCGAAGGGATGTTCCAGTCAAAGGACTCGAGGTTTTGCCCTGCAGTTGGTGTTAAACGGTGCAAGGAGCCACCTGTGGTAACGATGTCATCACAGCTCATGCAAGGCGTCCTGTTCCTGGGCCTGCTTTTGTGTTTCTGCATCCGTATAATTGACCAAATACTGTTCTGTCAATAGACAGGGAAGGTAAATCAAGCCCCGTGACTTGCAGAAAGTGAGGGAAGAGAACATCAGCTGACTGGGTTGGGGCTGCCAATCAAAACACTGGGGAAGGGGAACAGTGTGAGAATAGCGAAAGGTATGATGCATCCTTTCTGGACTCCCATTTCTAAAGGATAGGACGCCAGAATGTCAGCTTCTTGAGGGAAGGGACCACATGTTTCTTATCTCTCCAGCACAGTGTCCTGGGTGTGCAGGGCCTGACACAGTGGGCTCTGTAAATGTTGGTCAAAGTGAACTGAACTCAGGTAAGTTTCACCTGCCTACTGGAGCAAAGACCAGCACTGGGACAGAGTTGCAAATCAGATAGCCACTCCCCCGTGTTAAGCCTTGCCCATCATCAACGTCTTTGAGCATCATATGCAAGGTCTTATGACCTGTCCCTAACAACCTGAGAGCCATCTCCCACCCCTTCCTCCCTCACTCATTATGCCCTCGGAATGCTGAGCTCTCCACAGGTGAGATGCTGTTCTGCCTCATCTGGCCTTGCCCATGGCAATCCCTCTGCCTGCAGCATCTCCTCCCCTTCGGAGTCAGACCAACTCCTCCTCTTCTTTTTGGACCTATATTCCCTGGGAAGCCGTCTCTGAACCTCCGGGTTGTTGCCACCTCAGTGCTTCCCTCCAGCTTAGGGCTTCTCACCTAACATTGCCATTGTCCTGGGGAGGGTGTATCACCACTTGTTCCTCTCTAGAGGGAAAGTGCCGTAACAGGAATGCTCTCCAGCTGCATCGTACCTACCTGTGCATGTGCACCCACCCTTAGCACCGAGCCTGGCCCATAGTCGGGGCTTGCACATACTTGTCGAATTGAACTAAACTGATCTGACAATGGGAAGAGAAGTTCTTTTCTGAAGGAAAAGCTGATTAGTGTTCTCTGGGGAATTTGGTCAGTGTTCAAGGAAAGGCCACTGTGTCCCTGTAGCCACTGATATTTGCCTTTGAGGTGGGGTTGAGTAGATGGTGAGTGCTGATAGAAGCCAACTGGTGAGGGAGGGGGAAAAGAGAAGGGGGGATTCATACTTCCTGAACGTTTGCTTTGAACCGTGCTCCAGGTTAGGTCACCTGCTTTATTGATATTTGTTCTGTAATAGGACTTAAGAGCTAGGTCCCCATCTGGATTCTGGCACTGACTAGCCATGAAACTTAGGAGAAGTCATTGACGCTCTCTGGACATTAAATTTCTCACTTGTAATGAATAAAAACAAACAGTTTGAATGAGCTAAACCCAAGAGCCCCCAGGTTCTAACCTATTCTGTATGAAAGCTTTTCTCCCCTATAGTAAAATAGTTTCTCTCCCATGAAGAAACCCTCCTCACATCTTAATTTTATATTCTTCTCATGTCCTCTGCAGTATATAGTGAACATACTATTAGGCAGCTCTGTGATTTTTAAAATAGGGAAGGAGGAAATTGTGAGTAACGAAGATAGAGATACCCTCACATAGAAGCAGGATTTCGACTCAAATCGTATTGTCGAGAAACAGGTTTGGGAGCCCAACTGTCTTTTCTCCCCACATTAATGCATTGTTTGCGTGGCTCAAAATTTGAAAGGCACAAAAGCTAGAGTTTCTCCCCCACCATATTCCTTCAGTCACCCCATCCCATTTTCTGAGGCAAGTCCTTCTAGAATTTTTATTAAGTACTTCCTGAGACCTTTTTTGCCCAGTCCAGCAAATATGTGTATGTTCATATATTTGAAATTATCTCTTTTTCTTTCCTTTATTTAATACAGATGGTCTTATACCATATATCCTATTATGTATCTTGCTTTTCAGGGGGATCAATTTTATCAGGACATAATTTACATACATTAAAATTCAGCAATTTTATATATAAATTTCAATGAGTTTTGAACAAATGTATACAGTCATATAACAACCATCACAATCATAGCATAGAATAAATACGTCTATCACTTCAAAAAGTTCCCTCTGGACCCATCTTCATGCATCTTCTTCCAGCCACCCCTTGACTCCTGGCAAGGACAGAGATTTTTTAAAAATTTATCTTTATTGTTGAAGGTATTACAAATGTCTTCCATTTTCCCCCCATTGAAACCTCCACCCAGCCCCCACCTCCCCTCAACCAGGCCTTCACTGTGTTCATGGGTTATGCATATATACATACCAGTTCTTCGGTTAATCTCTTTCTACCCTCCAGCTTTTTTTTTTTAATCACTCTAGTTTTACCTGTTTAAAAGTATCATAGAAATGGAATTAAACTCTGTTTAATCTTTTGCATGTGGTTTCTTTCACTTTAGCTGTATGCTTTTTAACTCATCCATGTTAGTACATATATCATCAGTTGGTTTCTCTTTATTACTGGGTAGTATTTCGTTGTATGATTATAACACCATTTGTTCATGTATGAACAGTTGATGGACACTTGGGTTCATTCCAAGTTTGAGATTATTATTAATAAAGCAGCTGTAAACATTCACATATAAATTTTTGTGTTGATTCTGTTTTTATTTATCTTGGGCAAATACTTAGGAGTGGAATTACTAGGTTATATGGTCAGGGAATGCTTAACCTTATTTTTAAAAACTTTCAAATTATTTTCAGAATTTGTATGGGACTTCTAGCTGTTCCCTTCCAGTACTTGGTATTGTCAGTCTTTAAGTGTTAGGCATACTGGTAAATGTACAATGGTATTCCACTGCAGCTTTAATTTACATTTTTCTAATGTCTAATGATGTTATGTATGTACTTACTACCCATCATTAAGTGTTCTTTGATGAAATATCTGTTTAAATATTTTGCTTATTATTATTTTAGCATTAAATCTTGTTGAATTTTGAGAGTCTTTATATACACAAGGCAACAAAGTTTCAATTATAGAAGATAAATAAATCCCAGATACCTGCTTCCAGCCAGCCTTGCTGGGAGTTTGGGTCGCTAGGGGCTATGGCCAGCCTGCAAGATAATGTTTATCAGACAAGTGTTTCTCAAATCGTTTACACATCTGTGGCTTCATTTTTCATGTCATAATTGCCTTTTGAAGACACAAGTTTTTTATTTTGATGAAGTCCATCTATCAATTTTCCCCCCTATGGTTTGTGTTTTTTGTGCTCTATCTAAGGAATATTTGTCCAACCCTGGGTCACATGGATTTTTCTCTTATATTTTCTTCTAGCAGTTTTATAGATTTAAGTTTTATATTTAGTTCCTTGAGCCACTTTAAGTTAATTCCCCATAAGTGTTCTCTCTCTCTCTCTCTCTCTCTCTCTCTCTCTCTCTCTCTTCCTTCCTTCCCTCTCTCTCTCTCTCCCTCTTTCTCTCTCTTTCTCTCTTTCTGCAGCTCCACTATCTCTGGTTGTTAAATCTCAATGTCTTGCTGCCTTGACCTTCCCAAACTCCAAACTTTTTCTCCTCAACTCAGAGAGACTGACAACCTGTATTTGGGTCCTGTTCTACCTGCCCCAATGTCTGAAAATCATCATTTCATATAGTTTGTCTGCTTTACTACTTGTTCAAGGTAATGTTCTAGTTGATAAAAATAAATCTGGCTCCTTTTTCTCTATCTGGCCAGCAGTGGAGGTTGTCCTAATTGGCTTTAAGATCCCCATTCCTCTTGAGTTGCTTCTCCTTTCTTCCCAAATATTGGCCCCTTGAATTCAAACTGTTTGAATTACAGTTTGGAATCTAATCTAATAAAAGAGCAATATGTTAATTGCATCACTCCACCACATCCCAAGCCATGCCCACCAGCCAATCAGAGTGATTATATGCAAATTAATCCAGCCAAGATCGTGGCTGGCAGCCACAAAGCTAGAGCAAGCAGGAGGTTTGGTTGCCCCGCTGATGGAGAAAGCTAAGCTTCCCACCTGACTAGGCCAGCTGTGGCTGCCACTCAAGGCAACAAAGTTTCAATTATAGAAGATAAATAAATCCCAGATACCTGCTTCCAGCCAGCCTTGCTGGGAGTTTGGTTCGCTAGGGGCTATGGCCAGCCTGCAAACAGCCATCAGCCCCTCATGCAGGATGGCCCAACCCTCATGGGGTTAAGGCTGTTTGCAGGCTGGCCAAGCCCCCCAGCAGGGACCATCAGCCCCTCACCCAGACTGGCCAGGCACCCCAGCAGGGACCCCCACCCCAAAGGGCCTGTGACCAGCCTGCAAACAGCCATAAGCTCCTCACCCAGGCTGGCCAGGCACCCCAGAAGGGACCTCCACCCCAATCCAGGACACCCTTCAGGGCAAACCAGCTGACTCCACCCATGCACCAGGCCTCTATCCTATATAATATCCTATATAATAAAAGGGTAATATGCAAATTGACCCTAACAGCAGAACGACTGGGAATGACTGGTCACCATGACACACACTGACCACCAGGGGGCAGATGCTCAATGCAGGAGCTGCCCTTGGTGGTCAGTGCACTCCCATAAGGGGAGCTGTGCTCAGCCACAAGCCAGGCTGATGGCTGCCAGTACAGCGGTTGTGGTGGGAGCTTCTCCTGCGTTCTCAGCAGCACTAATGATGTCCGACTGCAGCTTAATCCTGCTGCCCACTGGCAAGTGGACATCCCCCGAGGGGTCCCAGACTGTGAGAGGGCACAGTCCAGGCTGAGGGATCCCCGCAAGTGCACAAATTTTTGTGCACCGGGCCTCTAGTATAGTCATGAAGCTCAACTGAACTAAAATCTAATGGTAATAACATTAAAGTGATTTTTGTGTGGAAATATTTGGCCTTTAGGCAAAGGTTGCTTGCTGATCCTCCTCATTTCTATTATCTTTTAGGAGTATATTGTCTTTTGCAATGTCTTTATTATGTACTTTAAGTTCTCAGCAATGAGGAGACAGGAAAATAGATGTCCTAGCTAATCATTCACCAATACAAGCCAAAATACATGCCATCTTCTCTTCTTTTAAGCTCTTACCATTTAAGCCTCTGATGATTCTATGAGTTACCTTGGAAAACTCTAGGAAAAGTGGACTTACTACTACCAAAAGGAATCCAATTTTCAAGCTACTTTCTAATGTTGTTGTCATGTGCTAATGAGTGGGATCCAACTCCTGATGACCCTATGAATGAGTCATGTTCACATGTCCTGTCTTCAACAGCCCTGTTTAGCTCCTGTAGACTCATGCCTGTGACTTATTTTATGGGGCTAATCCATCTCATGTTTGCTCTTCCTCTTTTCCTGCTGCTCTTTATTTTTTACAACACTATTGTCTTTTCCAAAGAACCCCGCCTTCTCATGATGTGCCCAAAGTAGGACAGCTTCAATGTTGTCATTTTTGCAATATTTCAGGCTTAATTTGCTCCAGAACCCACTTGTTCATTTTTCTGGTGGTCCAGGATATCTTTAGAGATCTCCTCCATATTCCAAATGATGATTTCCCCCCCTCATCCTTCTTCACTATCCAGTTTTCACATGCATACAGAGTAATTGGGAGTACAAGGGTGTGGATGATCTTAACCTTGGTCTCTGATGACACAACGTTGGTTTTGGTGAGCTTTCCTAATTCATCCATTGCTGCTCTTCTCAGTCTCAGCCTTCTCTCTATTCCTTGGTTGTCTCCATTATAAATTGATACCTTCTGATACCCAGGCCCCAAGTGTCCAGAATGAATTTGTACATGAATTGTACCATGTACATAGGAAAATGCTCTGGTGGGCAGCTCTGCTCCCAGATAACACTCCATTCCAAATATGAGGTGACTTTCCATGGGAAAGGGGCATGAACTTTGCCCTGAAACCAGGGGTTTTGTACAGTTTATAATATTAGGAATCTGGGCTTTAAGCCGGCCCCCAGGTTCTTAATGCTTTCTGAGCAGAGCCTTCCACATCCTTCATGAGCCTGTGGGTCAGTAGAAGTGCCAGATCTGTCAGAAGCCGTCAGCCTTGCATGATTGCCTGGGCTTGGTGCACAACTGTAACCTGGCAACAGTCAAAATAAATAAGGGAATTCACTGTTTAGGAATGCATTAATGTTCTGAGGTTTCAATGATAACAATTGCATGGTAAATATGTGAGGTGGTAATGAATAATTGACATGAGTGCCTTTTGTTAACGGGACCACAACTGCAGGTTGTTTTTTCCCCTCCACAGAGATATTTGTGTTCACTTCTGTGGTGGCAAAAAATGAAAGAACTTGGTAGCTAGTCTTTTTCTATTTACAGCAGCAACCCTCCGCAAACTGGCTTGATTCTTCTAGAACTGTGCTGTTCAAAATGATAGTCATTAGCCGAAAGTGGCTATTTAAATGTAAATTCATTTAAGTGGAAAAAAAGATTGAAAATTCCATTTCTAAGTCAAGCTAGTCCAATTTCATATGCTCAACAGACTCATGTGGCTAATGGCTCCTGTCTGGAAAGTGCCGATGTGAAGTGTTTTTATCATCACGGAAGACTGTGGAGGACAGTGCTGTTGAAGGGCAGCCTGGATTCAGACCTGGCATGAAGACCAATGAGCTGTGTGGTCACGAGCACCTCTGCACCTTTACTCCCTTGTCTATAAATAAGGGGTCCAGTGATTGGGTTAGTGAGACAGAGGAGTTCTTGCCCACAAAATAGATAAACTACCAGTGAAAATCATTCACATCTATAAATGGTATCTGTGCTCCAAGTTTCTGTGAGCCAATTGGTTGAAAATGGTGCCTGTTTAGGCACAGCTCTACTATGAATAATCCTATAGAATAAGAAAGGGATATGCTAATTAGCCCAGATATGCTAATTAGTTATGACAAGTATGCAAATTGTCTGTCACTCAAACACATAAGATGGCTTCCCCCTTGTGGTAACAAGATGGTCAGCAGGGGAGGGCAGTTGGGTGGGACCAGGCCTGCAGGGAAGGGCAGTTGGGGGGAACCAGGCCTGCAAGGGAGGGCAGTTGGGGGCAACCAAGTCTGCAGGGGAGGGCAGTTGGGGGCGACTAGGCCAGCAGAAGAGGGCAGTTGGGGGCGATGAGTCTGGCAGGGGAATAGTTAGGCATTGATCAGGCTGTCAGCGGAGGGGTTAAGGGGTGATTAGGCTGGTAGGCAGGCAAGCGGTTGGGAGCCAGCAATCCTGCAATGTGAGAGAGATGTCCCATAGGGATCAGGCCTAAACAGTCAGTCAGACATCCCTCAAGGGGTCCCAGATTGGAGAGAGTGCAGTCTGGGCTGAGGGACACCCCTCCCCAGTGCACAGATTTTGTGCACTGGGCCTCTAGTCAGTCTTTGAAAAGCTCAATAAAGCTGTCACTGTCCATTGGCTAAGCCCAGGTCGATGGAGAGTCTTATGGTGGTGTGTTATCCACCAAAGCTGCAGTAACTTCAAGGACTGAAGATACTGCCCCTCCAGGGCTAAATGTAGCAGTAAGCCTGGAACCCAGACCCAGAGATCAGGATCCTTCTCAAATGAACAACTGCCAAGTGAAAGCAGGGCCGGTTATCTGGGGTCGGGGGAGGAGGTGGTTACTGAGAAAACACAAGGGTAAAGGTTGAACAATTGTGAGTGTGGTGAGTTCTTATTCCATAATAAACATTTTATAGCTATAAGATTGAACTCAGGTCAATTGCCCGTCCCTTCCTATGTATTGCTTTGGTCCATTTCAAATCAGCAGGTTGAAGAATCTTTATTGAGCCTGCACTCTGCACTTGATGTGCACGTGCCGTGAAAGATAGAAAGTGATCTAGGAAGGGCCCTTCCTGTGAGATGCTGGCCAGCTAGCTTAGGGGGAAGCTGAACACCTTGAAGCATTTACAAATGAATGCAAGAGTTGTGGTAGAATCAAGTTCCAGAAGGTATGATTCACAGTACCAAATGAGCACTGAGGACATTTAGAGACAGACGAGGACTAGATTTATCAAGGAAGGCTTCGTGGAAGAGGCAGGCTTTACACTCTGAAAGAAATGTAGGAACCAGGGTGGCAGGTAGGATCCAGGAGGAAATTCCAGGCCTCAGCAATTAAATTGTCCTCATTCCTAGGTCACCTTGGGAGGCAGTTTAGCCTAGTGGTTTAAAGCTGAAACCCTGGAGCTACACTGTGATTCAAATTGTGGTCCTGTCACTTACCAGCTCTGCAATCTTGACTAATTCACCTAGCATTTCACTGGATCATTATGAGGATAAAATAAGCTCATTTATATAAAAGTCTTAAGTACAAAATTAGTGCCACTCCAATCTCTTTTTCCCAGGGATTATTTGTTTTTACTTATAATATTTAGATGGACTAGCTCTTCTTTTTTTTAAAAAAAAAAATATTTTTATTGATTTCAGAGAGGAAAGGGGAGAGAGAGAGAGAGAGATAGAAACATCAATGATGAGGGAGAATCATTGATCACTTGCCTCCTGCATGCTTCCTATGAGGGTCACGCCCACAACCTGACTGGGAATTGAACCATGATCTCCTGGTTCATAGGTCAACACCCAACAATTGAGTCATACTGGCCAGGCACAGCTCTTCTTTTTAATAGAAGTCTCAATAATTTGCATTTCCTTCATCTTTCCATGATTTACTTGGTTTGGTTTTCCTGATTTTTACTCTTTTGTGATTGGTAAATACACCTTATTTAGGTCAAACCAACACACAGCAGAATGCTTCATTTTGTCTCATCAAAATAGTCATGCCCTCAGAGCCCGGGGCAGGATCCATTTAATTACAAAATTGAAGGGTGGGTCTTAATGGACTCTCCAGGGCCACACCTGAATTACACCAAGGGAGACCATTTGGTTTAAGACCACTCTCTGCTGTGTCAGTGTCCTTCCAAACTCTGAGGGCAAAGACTAGGCCTTGCTGCCCAGTCGGTATTTGAATAGTGCATGACACCTCCTGGTTGGTCCATGACTCCCGAATGAAACTGACTTCCCTTTGTAAAATGGATTAGTGATGCTTACCTCCTACTAGCTTCTATAAGGTAACATAATTCAATTCTATTTATCAACTGACATTTAGCAAGTGTCCCCTCTGTACCTGGCTTGGTGCCAAGTGTCTGGAGTCCAGTGGTGAACAAGTCAGAATAAGTCATGGAGCTAATGTGACCACAATTTCATTTCTTTGAGTTTCCTAAGGGACTATGGGAAATGTAGGGGAACCTAGTGAAACATTGCATTGTCCTTACTCTCAGGACACAGTGCAAGGAACATTGAATTTAGCCGGAGTGGTGGTTAGCCAGAAGGGTTCCCATTCCCAGACGTGGGCTGCCCTGGAACGATGCTGGTGAGTGTGTAGAGCAGGATGTATGATGAGGTCACTGGGTTTGCCCAGGGTCTCAACCAATGGTTTTACAGCTTGAGATGAGGGAGGAAGAGAACTTCCAAGCCTCACCTTTAGGGGGGACGCCTGTTCATTCCTTATTATAACATCACCAAAGCATTTATACAGTTTTCTGTGGATTTTTAACTCCCCTGCATGAGTTAGAAGAGGTTTGGCTACTTGTTACAGGAACCCTGACAATGGCTTTAGAAGCAGGGTTTGATTTTCGATGTAGTGAGAGTTCCAGAGCTGTCAAGGGTGAGATCAGCTCACTCCATGGTAAGGCCAGTGGCAGCCCCTTCTTACCTCTCACTCTCACACTCACAGAAGGGTCACACTGTAGAACAGGTCAGTCCACCTCCTCCAGGTAGAGGCTTGCTCCTGACTCCTGGGTAAAGAAGATGCTTCAAAATGAAACAAAACAAGAAGAGTGCGGAGAGGGCTCAAAGCCAACCACTGCCCCCTTTGTAGTTTGATGACCTTGGGGAAGTTACTTCACCTCTCTGTGTCTCAGCTTCATTATCTCCAAGAATTGTGGTAATACATATAACATAAAATTTAACCTCTTAAATTTTTAAGTTAATATCCTTCAGTGGCATTAAATCCATTCACATCGTTGTGCTACATCACCACCATATACCCACAGAACTCTTATCACCTTGCAAAACTGAAACTCTATACCTATTAAACAATAACTCTTTATTCCCCCTCCTCCCAGATCCTGGTAATCACCATTCTACTTTCTGTTTCTGTGACTCACCATTCTACTTTCTGTTTCTTTCACTTTTTTAGGCACCGTACATGGATAGAATCATGCAGCAATTTCCACCATTTTTTTTTTTTTTTGCATAGCTTGTTTTATTCAGCACTGCTTAAAATAGCAATATAATAAGAAGGAAAAGGTCAGTTTGGTTACACATGCACACAAACAGACTATGATCTTGTGTTAGACAAAAATAGCTGCAAAATGTGATAAAATTTATTTATGAGTATTTGTATTAAAATGAGCATTTCTTTAAAAAATCTGATTTCTGCAATGATCCTGTACAAAAATTCTAGTAAGTATTATCATGAATGAAATAATCCTGGGGAGGAGGGAAAATATGAATCCTGCACAGATAAAATTGATTGAAGCCCTAGCCAGTTTAGCTTGGTGGATAGAGTGTTGGCCCGCGGACTGAAGGGTCCCGGGTTCTATTCTGGTCAAGGGCATATACCTTAGTTGCGGGCACATCCCCACTGGGAGGTGTGCAGGAGGCAGCTTGTCAATGTTTCTCTCTCGTCGATGTTTCTAACTCTCTATCCCTCTCCCTTCCTCTCTGTAAAAAAATCAATAAAATATATATTTTTTTAAAAATTAATTGGAGTTCCACCATTCTTAAGTGAGGATAGCAATATATTTTTTGTGAAGGTGATTGTAAGGTTTCCAAGTTCACACAGAAAGCATTTCACCCACACCTAGCACAGAGGAGGCTGTAAGTCAAGGATGACTGGCATGTTCAGCATGTTAGCAATGCTGTGCTAGGATAGTTATAAAAGACACTAAGGTGAGCCCATCCTTTCCAGGACCTTCACCTCAGTGGGAAAGATGTCCCAGTTACAATACTGAAGTCAAAAAGTGAAAGTGTTCAAAAGGAAAGTACTGAGAACGTTCTTTGGGAATTTAGAAAAGGAAGATGTTATTAGCTAAGAAGATCAGAGAAAACATAGCAAAGGAAGCATTTCCCCGAAGGATCTGGCCACAGGGACACTTTGCGAAGAGCTATTGCATGTGTAAGGGCAATGTATCAGTCAGCTTGGGCTTTGTAACAAAAATACCACAGATAGGAAGGCTTAGCACCCACATTTATGTTCTTCTGGTCTGAAGACTAGAACTCTAAGGTACCAGTAGAGTAGGTCTGGTGACAGTTCTCTTCTTGGTTGCGGATGGTGGTCCTCTCAACTGTGTCCTCACAGGGAACAGAGAGAGTGAGCACTTTGGTGTCATTTCTCATAAGAACTTCAATCCTTTAGGATCAGGGTTCCATCCTTATAACCTCGTTTAACCTTACATCCTTCCTTAGAGGCCCTATCTCTACATACAGCTACACTGGGACTTAGGGCTTCAACGTTTGAATTTTGGGAGGATGCAAACATTCAGTCCATAACAGGCATGGAGGATGGAAAAACACCTTTGTAGGGAACATTCAATAATATAATTTGATGGACCATACAGGGGCTGAAAGTGCAGGCATGGGAGAAGCACAATTACCCTAGAGGACTGGCTAGGACGGCAAAAGGTCTTCTGGAGCAGCTGGGACTTTTAGGAGTGCAATGTGTCTGCAATAGGGAGTTTCCGGGGGATTAAACTAGGAAGCTGCAAGGGTAGAACTACGCTTTGGGAGAATGAGTTTGGCAGTGGTGGGGTTCACAGCCACTATCTTGGAGCAGAGAAATGAGAGCACTGGCATGTGGAGTCCCCAACCAGACCTTCCTAGTGGCTTTCCTGAAGACCAGCCATCCCTGTTTAACTGGTAAGGACCAAACTCCGGCTCTGGGGCAAGGACCCTGGGATGCCCTTGTGAAAAACCCACTATGAGAGGCAATGTCCCCTGGCCCACCTCAAACCAAGGCTCCCCAAGCATTGATCAATCCCAGAGCAAACTGTCCCCTGTATCTCAGCAAAAGGTTTTGAATGGGAACTATTGAGGCATTCACCCACCAAAGGAATTTGGGAGGTTTCCCGTTGCCTGCTGAGTCCACAGCACAAGAAGTGATCTTGCATTTCTCGAAGGAGGTATCTAATTGTCAAGAGAGCTTGTAAATCATCAAATCTCAATTAGAGGGCTCTTCAGGGCCCGATTACAGAATGGAATGCCTCACCCAGGATAAAGTTCTCAGCCTCCTGAGGCAACAGTCCCAGCAGCCACTGCAGACAACTAAAAATAGCCACAGTATAAAACCCCAGCGCCCAGGCCCTGGAGAAGAGTGGCCGACACCGTGATAAAGCGTTGCCTGGTGTTTCCTAACACACCACCAGGCGGGAAGTGTTCCCTGCATCACTAACCCGATCTCAACAATTCAAGTGGACTTATTGGGTGGGAAGGACGACCCCTTTGTAATTAGGACTCAGAGGTTATCAGTGTACAGACTAGAAAAGTGAGATCCTGCTTTACTCAGCACTCTCCCACTCTCCCATCTATATACTTTCACCCTGTTATTCATTCAGCAAATATTGATTGAATGAGGCTTGATTCCTCCCTTCATGCAGTGTCTCTGCTCAGATTTCACCTCCTCACCATCTATCACAGCATCTCATTGCTGTTTCTCTATCCTCCTGTTTTCTTTATCTCCCCCCACCCCACCCCCGGGCGTTGCACTGTATTTGGAGATTGCCTGTCTGCCCTACTAGAAGGTTGGCCTGCTCCAGCGGGGAGGGCTTTGCCTGCTTGGGGTCTGGCACTGGAATGGTTGCACCGAGAGAGCATTGTGTGCCCGGCCTGGCCCTACCTCTGTGTTCTCTGTAACTCCTATTGGCTGGATATTTTTACTTCTAGGGTTGGCCCTGCTTCTTGCTAAGTCTCTCATATTTTCTATATCTATCTATCTATCTATCTATCTATCTATCTATCTATCTATCCATCCATCCATCTATCTACCTATCTTTATCTCTGTCTCTTTCCATACTGAAATATTTTCTTTATTTTCTTCCATGAAATTTTTTATTTTTGGACAGTTAGCTCTTATTCTATACCTATTCCTTTTTCAAAGGGGACAAAAAAAGAAATGCTACCTGATGAAGCCCGAGAAACAGAGGAGGCCCATCAGGCATCCTCACTTCAGGGAGACCGGAAGGACGTGGGTCTCCAAATGCCAGAAGGAGGAAGAATCTGTGGCACTTAACCGAGTGTGAGTAGTTGGAGAAAGAAGGATTGTGACATTTAACCTTAACCGAGTTTGAGCTAATAAAAGAGAGATCTCCCTGTAGATTAGCACTTGTTTATTCTGGGGCAGAAACCAAGATAAGCGGGAACCCCCTTAAGCCGCCTAACTGAGTTTTGAAATTCCTCATCCCTGCACTCTAGTTGACCAAAAGCTCTGCTTTCTGTGTGTATTCACTAATCAATCATTGCCAAATCCCCCTGCGGGGATAAAAGGGGCTTGCTGCAAGTGTTCCGCGCTCACGTTGTTTCGCTGCTGTGTCAGTTGAGACGTGGGCCGG
>PVJC01022299.1:0-27477 GCA_004026665.1 Murina feae | reverse complement strand
GAAGATTCCGAAGACCTCCCCAGTGCTTGTATATTGGAGGGAGACCATGATTATCAAAATGAAAAAAGTTTAATGTGGTTAAAGCCTGTGTTAGTATAGTATGTGGGTTACTTCCTATTATCCCCTCTTTCTCTTTTTGTATTTGGATTTTAAGCTCTCTTACTTGCGGGGCTGAGAGCTGCCCCCCTTCTCGTTTAAAGGCGGTAGAGTATTGCCTTCCTTACCTTTATTGGAACGGCAGTCCCGTCACCAATGAAAAGCCCTTTCTCACGGAGGGGAGGGGGGTTGCTTTTTTCCTTCTCCCCCCCCCCTCTTTTTTTTTTCCTGTGGCGACGTGGCCACACCCCCTTCACTCAAAACACGACCTCTTTTTGGGCGTCAGCTCTCACTCTTAGATTCACGTGTTCTGGGAGCGCAGTGGCTAGAGCTGCTGCAGGTCTACTGCTGACATCGCACATGCAAGGACCCAATCATCAATATTTCTGGACTTTACTGGTGCTATGGCCTGTCTACACTGCACATTAGCTCCTTCCCGTGCTAATTCTCGAGTGAGGGCATCAGCTGCCTGAGAATGAGTAACCTTTCAGTCAACAGCCTCCCGGACTCTGTGTAAAAACTCTGAGAATCTTTCATTCAATCCTTGGACTAATTTGGACAATTGGGCCGGCTTCCCTTTGGGATTAATTTGGACGAACGCACACATAGCACAGAGGCAGACCTGGTCAAAATACCTAGGCTGTCCCTGGGCTTGAGCAGCTGGGGAGGCCTATTGACCTTCCCCCTGAAGTGCCTCCACCTCCGCCTTTAAGTTAGGGGTATTACCACTTCCGGAAGCACGGTTGCGGTCTGCGAGAAGCTTAGCCTGCTCGTAAAACAGTGCTTTCCACTGGATCAAGTCTCCAGGAGGTAAGACGTTTCTGGCCAAACATTTCCAATCATAGGGACAATTGAGATTAATGCTAAAATTGTCTAATAGTTGTTGAGTATATGGGGCTGAGAGACCATCTTCCTGTACTGCTTTCCTAATGGCTAATAACTCCTTTTGGTTAGGTGGAAGCCACGCTTGTGGTTGAGCGGCTGTGGGGTTGTTGTTTACTGGGAAGGTTTGAGGGGGTGCCTTCTTTCCCTCCCCCAAAGGCTCGGACTCGCAGTAGACTGTTTAGTTTCACTCTTGTCAGGAGGCTCTTTAACAAACAACTCCCACGCATCAGGGGAGGCAGAGGACTCTGGTGAGGAGTATGTGGGGAGGGAACCTACCTCCACTGAGGCCGCAAGGGCCGCAGGTACCGGCAGAGATGGTTCAGGGGGGACTCCAGAGAGGCATGAGAGGAGGCCCAAAATGGCGGGGGTTAGAGAAAGTGGAAATATTTTTCCTTCATAGACCTCTGTAGACATTACACGTTTGAGTACTTTCTCCCAGGTGCCTGGGTCCCATACAGAGGTTTCTAACAATCAGGGTTTAAGGTATAAGAGGCACTCCCACAGCACCTGAAGTTTTTTTCTTCTTTCTTTCTTTCTTTCTTTCTTTCTTTCTTTCTTTCTTTCTTTCTTTCTTTCTTTCTTTCTTTTTTTTTTTATATCTTAAACTAGCCTACTCTACAAATGGCATGGAGAGCTCGCGCCTGAGGGGCGCGTGCTTCGGGGGGAATATTGCCCATATTGCAGAGGGTCACTCACCTGGTTTGAAGCGTTCTGGGGGCCCCACGTTGGACGCCATATGAAGCAGAGGATTTCCCAGGGGTGAGGACGGCGGAGCCCCTAGCGCTAGGACGCTTGCATGCACGACTCTGGAGACCAGGTTCTGGGATGCAGGTCTAACTTTATTGAGGAAAGGCAGCCCTACTTATAGTGGAGGTGGCCAATCATGGAACACCATCTTAGGGGAGCCAATGAAAGGTCAGGGTACTGTGTAGGCAGCTCTGGGAGGGGCTCAGGTGGGCGTTGCCATCTTCCTGGTGTGCCAGAAAGATCTGAACTGCTGGAGTGAGCTCACAGCATTGCATCAGCCTCTGCACTGAGACAAAACCTCCTGTGCTCTACCTACATAGATGGAAAATTTTAAACAAACGTTCATTAAGTTTGAATTCAACAATATGTAATTGAGGTAATAATTATGACTAAGAGGGGAATGCAAAGTTTGTTTAACATTCAAAATGTATCAGTGCAATTCACCATCGGAGCAAATAAAAAAAAAAAAGCCATCTGATCCTCTCAATACATGCAGATAAAGCATTTGACAAAGTCTACTTTCCACATAGGACACAAATCCACAGTGAAGTGGAATAGAAGGGGACGTCCTCAACCTGGTAAAGGGCATCCATGAAAAGATTAATACTACACACACACACACACACACACACACACACACATTCATTTCTTAGGCATTTGTTCAAGGGATGAAAATGTATGTCCATACCAAGACTTTTACACAGATGTTCACAGCAGCATTATTTGTAATAGCTGAAAATTGGAAACATCCCAAATGTCCATCAACTGGTGAACAGATAAACAGGCTGCAGTGTGTTCATTTAATGAAATGCTATGAGAAGTGAAAAGGAATAAACTATTGCTATATACTACAACACAGTTGGATCTCAAAATAATTATGCTGAGTACAAGAATGCAGACAAAAATGGGCGCACACTGTATGTTTCCACTTATATAATTTAGAAAATGCAAATAAATCTATAGTGACAGCTGATCTGTGGTTGCCTGAACATCGGGGGTGGGGCTCAGGAGAGAAGGATTACAAAGGGGGGCAAAGAAACTCTGAAGGATTATATAAATATGGAAAATTTATATATATTCTTGAATAGACATATGTCAGAACTCATCAAATTGTACACTTTAAATATGTTCAGTTTATTGCATGTCAATTATATTTCAAAAAAGTTTAAAAATAAAAGGATTCATAAAGAGGTACAGTAGTAAGAAAGATTATTGTTTTGCCAGTTCCTTTCCCCTGATCATAACTCCCCATTCGAGGCCTGGGGATGATGAAGAGAGACAGAGAAAGCAAGAATCAAAGGACATCTGGGCTTGAGCTAGGCCCAGGACCTGAGAGGTGACAAAGTCACAGGTAACTGTCAGCAATATGGATTGACTCTGCAATAGTGTTTTCTAGAGAAATAGAACCGGAGAGAGGGATTTTTAAGGAACTGGCTTATGTGACTATGGAGGTTGAGAAGTTCCAACATCTGTAGTCAGCAAGCTGAAGAACCAAGAGAGTCAGTGGTGGCAAATCAAGTCTGAGAACAGAGGAAAACCAGTGTCCCAGCTGAACGGTCAGACAGCTTTCATCTTCCTCAGCCTTCTTGTTCTATTCAGGTCATCAGCTGATGAGATGTCTCCCACAGTAGGGAGAGCAATCTGCTTTATGCAGTCCACAATTCATGTGTCAGCCTCAGGCAGAACCATTCTCACAGACACATCCACAATAAGGCCTGGCCACACGTCTGGGCACCCGTGGCCTAGTCCGGTTGACACACAACATTAACAGTAACAAGCATCTGTGTTTTCGATTCCAGGAGCAAAGCGTAAGCCAGGGTGGGAAACCTTTCTCTGCCAAGGGCCATTTGGATAGTTATTGCATCATTCGCGGGCCACACACAGTGATCCACTTAAAAGTGAGCCTGCTGTATTTGGTCGCACAGTTAGTTAACTCACCCCTGACGCCTTGCCAGGGCAGACCAGATGATTCCACAGTTCCTATAGGCCTGCAGGCCAGACATTAAGGGTCCTGTCCCCACCCCTGGCATAAACCAAGACAAGCCTTCAGTCCCTGCTCTCTACATGGAGACAGACATTCAGAACATTGGTGTGGAATGCACTGTGAATGACAGCTCTAGGATGGACCCCCAGGACCTCTGCCCCCTGGCACTATGTCCTGTGTGTGTGGGCAGAATCGATGACTTGCTTTCAACCAATAATATAGCAAAGGTATTAAGATGATCACATTATTTTACATGGCAATGTGAAGGGTTCTTTGTCCAGCTGTAATTAAGGTTCCAAATCAGTTGCTTTTGAATTAATCAACAGAGGGGTTATCCTGGTTAGGCCTGACTCATCTGGTAAAACCCTTAAAAGAGAAATGAGGCCCTTTTTGCTGCTGGCCTCAAAGGAACAAATGGGCGTGCTGTGAATTGTCTATGGCAAGAGGCAGCCTCTGGGGCCCGGTGGCCTGTTTTTCTGCCACAGGAACTGAATTCTCGACAACTTGCAAGAGCCAGGAAGAGGACCAGCGTCCCAGGCGAGGATGCAGCCTGGCCAACACCCTGCCTGCAGCCTCGTGAGGTACAGGAGGAGGCCCAGGAAGGCCAGCTGGGCTCTGAGCTTCAGGATAATACATGTGAGCCTTTGGAAAGCACTAAAGCTGCGGACATCTGCTTTGCAGCAATAGAAAACTAGCACATCCACGCGCCGCGGGCATATTTTAGAGAAAAGATCAATGAGGCACAGGAAAGGGAAGTGAGTTGCCCAGGATGAGTGTGATAACCTGCGTTTCCTGCGGCTCACACTGTGCCCAGCACTCTGCCAGGCTTAGGTAAGGAGGTGACAGTGCAGAGTGTACTACGTGGTAGCTGTATAATGACCTGTTAGGCCTCCTGGTTTACAGGTGAGAACTGGAGGCTTGAGCGGATGAGAGAGCTGCTAGGATCGCAGAGCTACAGAGGAGGAGCTGGCATCTGGGCCCAGACCCTCTGGCCTCCACGGCTAGGCTTCTACTCCTCTGCCTCCTGCTCCACGAATGAGGGAGCGTGCACGTGCAGAGAGGAGCTGTCGGGGGGGGGTGGGGGGGTGGGGGGGGGCGAGGCTCAAGCTCACCTAGAACTTTATTGGACAACAGTTCCCAGGAATCGTTCGTAGCTTCATGCTGGGCCCTGAGGGTCCTGTCCCCCACCCTTACCTCAAGGAACAGACAGAACACACAGCCCTGAACAAAACTGCAACCATCTCCGTGTCTCACAACAGCAGAGCACGGAAAGCACTAGTATACAAGGCTCTCTCCCAGGCCTGTCACAGAGCCTCGCACAGCCTGGGGCGGCAGGGCCCCTGGGGTGAGAGGGCAGGCCCCGGGGTGAGAGGGCAGCCCCCTGGGTGCCAGGCAGCGGATCTGCAGTCTCAGGCTGGAGAGCTGGAGAGCTGAGTGAGAGTGCCAGGAAGCAGCAGGCAGGCTCAACGCCCGAAGAGCTGGTGTCCAGTCCCGGTCCACTGGCAGGAAAACACCAAGTCCGAGCTCCAAGGCCTCGGGCAGAATTGCCCTCTACTGGCAATGTGGTGTGCCCTAATCAGGCCTTCTTCTGGTTGGACCGGGCCTCCACATGATTTGCTCTATGATTCCCATGTTAATCTCATCCAAAAATACCCTCACTGACACCCCAGAATAGTGTTTGACCAAAGGTCCTTCATGGCCCAGCCAAGTTGTAAAATTCACTATCACACTCCCTGAGGGGACTTTTTGCAAAGATGTGGGCAGGGTCAAGGGACACTGACCGGAACAGTAAAGCCCGTCAGGCTCGCATAGCAAGGGCCTCTGCCACTCCCTGGGGAGGGCACCTGATGGGAGCCGCCATAAGCTAGGTGCTGGAGCTGTAGGAGAGAAAATGGGCCTGGAGGGGGGCCTGAGACAGAGGCATGCAGAAGACCCATAGCCCAGCAGGGCAGGAGCAGAGAAATAAGTCCCCAAGCCTCACTCTCCTGCCCTCCTGCCTCTGTACTGGCTCTCCCATCTGCCAAGCCAGAGGGAAGCGAGCCCATTGGTGCAGTTCCCGCAGACCAGCCCTGCCAGGAGCAGGGCAGAGAAAGGTGGAGCAGCTGGGGCCTGGCAGGAAACCCACAGCGCACCCATCACAGCTACAGGCGAGGGCACCAAGGCTCAGTAGCTCATCCCGAAGGACCAGTAGCAAAGCCAGACCCAGACGAGCTCTCCGACACCGAACCCCTGATTCTCCCCAGTCCTTGCTGACAGGTTTGTTCCTTCTCCCTCTGAGGTGGGGCCAGGCTGGGAATTGAAGGCCTTTGTCTTATCTGTGAATTCAACCAGGACCCCAGGCTCTGCATCTCCTGCTCCAGAAGGCTCCCTATGGTCCTACAATCCCCCACTCTTTTTTTTTTTTTGGTTAATCTTCATGCCAGGATTTTTTCCCATTGATTTTTAGGGAGAGTGGAAGAGAGAGGGAAAGACAGAGAGAAGCACATCCGTTGATTGCCTCCTGCACGAACCCCGACCAGGGCCCAGGCTGGGGAGGAGCCTGCAACCAAACCCGGGAGCCTTTGGTCTGCAGGCCAACACTCTATCCACTGAGCCAAACCGGCGAGGGCAAATCCCCCCCACCCTGACTCCTGCCTGCGTCCCAGCCTGACCTGGTGTCTCTCTCAGTCACTCCAGCCGCTGATGTTTCAGTTCCCCGCAGGCACGTCCTGCACCAGCCTGGGTCATGCGCTTCTCTCTGATAGCAATGCTCTTCTGCTCTCTCCTCACCCAGTGCACGCCTAGACTTCCTCCTGCTCCTGCCCAGACCCAACGCCATTTACTCAGATCTCTCTACACTGTCTCATTGCCCCCCGCCTTTCCCTTGTATTTCTTACTAGAGGCTTGAAGCATCAAATTCATACGAGAGTAGGCCTTCCTTCCCCCAGCTGGCTGCCAGCACTGGCTTCCCTCTGACACCTGGGACCCGAACTTCCCTCACAGCCCCTGCTTCATCCGGAAGGTTGTCAGGAAGGATGTATGGTCTAATTAGCATATTATGCTTTTATTACTATAGATTATTATAGATTGGGTATGTAACTATAGACTGACAAGTGCAGCCGTTTGTTTGGTAACTTTTTCCCCGCTAGCTTTTAAGGTGCATCAGAGCAGGGCCTGTGTCTGTTTTGCTCACCTCCGTAAACCCAGTGCTTCCTGCAGGGCCTGGCGTGTAGTAAGGGCTCAATAAATATTTGCTAAATGAATGAGGGAACTGGCTCTGGGACAGAGCCTGCAGCTGAGCCACAGCCAGAGCTGCTGTGAGGCACCAGAGCTGCTGGGATCAGGGCAGATCCCACAGCCAGCGCCGTCCATTGGGATTTCTGGAGCTCCTCTCTGCGTTTGTGAGGGTTTATGAAATGCCCCAACTCATCACCAGAATGTTGGTTTAAGAAAAATTAAGCATGTGATGCTCTTGAGAAAAATGACAATATCTTCAGGAGGAGAAAAGCATCTAAGCCCATCGTCGCATGCCTCAGGGTGGATGGTGGTCCTCTGATCCTTTAACAGAACTCATGAGAGAGGGGGTGCCTGGGAGGAGGGGAAGACAGGCCAGCACCAAGGAAGAGTCGGCCCTGCCTACTCAGCAAGGGGCGCTGGTTCCAGCTTCGGGGTTCACTCTCCCACGGGCGAGCATAAACCACGGGGTGGGCCTGTGCCTGATGCTTTGCAGACATCCTGGTCCTCAGGAGCCCCGCAGAGATAAGCACTCAGCCTGTTGCACCCAGAGGCCCTCAGCCCAGGAAGGTCAGGAGGTGGGCCCCAGAAAGCAGAGTAGGAAAGGGGCAGAAATGAAGCTCAAACCTTGATCTGTCTGCCTCCAAAATGTCAGATTTTCTTGTTAACTCAACAATTTCTTCCAAAAAACATACACTAGCATATGGAGGGGTCATACCTTTAACCTCCTGTGGCAGAAGGACAGGGCAGATGCAGGCATCTTCCAGCCTGAGCAGGGGAAGCCAAGAGTCTAATATACCTAACAACAACAACAACAATAATAGTAATCATCACAGTCCAGCGGCAGCTTGATGAGCATGGCGGCCAGACCGCTCCCGGGGTTTTACACAGTCCTCCCGTTGATTGCCACCTCAGTCCTAGGAGACGGTGCCTTCACGATCCTCTTTCCAGAGAAGGAAGCTTGGTTCTGGGGAGGTTAAAATTGCGCAGCTAAGTGGGGAGGCAGAGCGAGGGCTGCAGCGGACTCCACTGCCTCCGAGGAGTCCGGCTGCAGAACTCGCCACCGGCTGCTGCTGGCTCTCGCTCTGCTCTCCAGGGGCAGCTTCCTTGCACCTCCCCTCCACCTGGGCGCAGCATGGCCTCCGTGCCTTCCTGGCACCACCCCACAGCCACGTGGGCAAACACCCTGCCTCTTCCCAGGCAGGGGACGCCCGATTTGCATAACTTAATTAAATTCTGCATTTTCCTGGGCGAAGGAGCAGGCCTGTGAAGGATGCTGAGTGCATGGTCTTAAGGCAAATCAGCGCGGATGATGAAAGAGCCTTATTCGGTTAAGCAAATTATGAGGAGGCGGGCAATGTCCTCACTCTAATAATTCCCCGTGAATTATTTATATGGAAACTGCAATTACATCGGGCAAAACAGTGTTGTGTGCCTAAAGCTCACTTAATTACCCAACCACCTGTTGGGACACGGGTCCTCCCCCAACCATTCCTCCCCCAGCAGGTCCTTGCTCTGGGAGGGCGGGCTTGTGGGGAGTCAAGGGGGACAGGGCTGGGAGGACACTGGCTCTGCTTGCTCTGGCCCAGCCTGGGCTCAGGCTCCCCATTCTCCGGGGCCTGGGCAAAGCCTGGCCCCTGGGTGCCTCCAGGTCATCCCTGGAAAGAGATAGGAGGGTGTGGGGTAAGAGACAGGACCAGGCAGGAAGAAAGGAACAGGCCCCACACCCTTCCCAATATTCCCTTTAACCAAGGAAGGAAAACTCCTTTCATCAGGGCCTGGCTGTTTAACTGGAAATGAGGGTTGCCATGGAAACCATACTGTCACAGGATTTCCTACCACTTACCAGAGGGAGAGGCAGGAGACAGGGGAGAGGAGGTTGTGGGGGGAGAGGGGGGAGAGGCAGCTGCTGTGGAGAGGAGACCCCTGGCTGGGTGCGAAGGTCAGGGAGGCGGAGGGGCCTTGCTGGGGATCCATTTGTTGAAACACAAGTCACATAGGCCTGTTGCTACCCCGGGGCACCTGGAGTTCCTCTCACTTTCCTGGGCCACAGGGGTGGGGGTGGTAAACGTCTCCTTCCACTCACCCCCCCTGGAGAAAAACATTGTAAATGTCAGAAATGTGATGAAACTGTCAAAAATACATGAAATCGGCTATATAATAAATGGTGAAACACAGGTACTTTTTGGCTCGGTGACTGTAAAAATCAGGAAATTTCTTCAAGAGAAAGTAAAAACAAAGAAAAACGATGGCCTCTGGGGGAGGTTCGAGGGCAGCCAGTGGTGTCCCAGGCCTGGGGAGAGTAGTCCTCCCTCCGTCACGCCAGCGTTGCCATGGCGGTTGACCAGGGCCCAGGCCATAGACACAGGTCGGATAGGAGGTGGGCAGACAGTGAAGATGGCCGGGCACGCGTGAGGCTTGAGGTGGACGGGGCCGTGGAGAGCAAGGGCTGCCCAGTGATTCCTGTTCCCTTTCCCTACCTGCCACTCACCTCGAGAAACAGACTCCCAGAAATCTCAGCCAGCTGTGAAGTTCAAACACAGTGATTGTCCCACTCTGATTTACTTCACAATTAATGACACAGGAAGTAAGTGTTTAAAATAATTGTATTTACTAGTTTAAAACAATGGTAATAGCTCACATGTGTGGTGCACCGACAATATGCCAAGCACCCTGCTGAGATTTATGTGCACTTATCATGGGCCCCATCTTACAGACGGAGAAACTGAGGCTGAGCGAGGGTAAGTGGTTTTCCTTCGCTACGCAGCTATGGTGCACAGCCAGCTACACAGCCAGCTGCAAAGCCAGGCCTTCCAGCCTCAGAGCTCTCACTGCTAGAAAAGGGTGTGGAGATCTAAAGCCAGCTTCTAAGAGGGTCAAGCGCCCAGCCTGCATCCTACCGCAGCCTGCCCATCCAGGCTGGAACTGGCGGCTAACAGGGAGGACAGGGCTGTTTTCTCTCCTTTAAAGATTTACCATGTCTAAATGTATGGGAATATTAAAGGCAACAATTAACTTTATTGGAAACCTTATATTCTCTGGCCTCATTAGAGCTGCCAGCAAGATCTATTATTGGTATTACTATGCAGATACTGTAATAAAAAGGGTATTTAAAGTGGACAGTTTGGCAATGAAATAAGATAGCTTTTCTCCCTTTCCTTTTCTTTTTAAGATACGTGTGTGTATCAGAGCCAGTCTGGAGCAAGGCAGCGGCCTTGCGGGACAGAGGACTGCAGGGCTCATAAACCCCCCTGTACCCCCACTGCAGACAGGAGAGCCAGGAGAGGCCCTGGAGGTCCCGAGAGCCCTCCCAGCCTCTCCGTGGGTGCGCCCACACCCCTTGGAAGGGGTGGTGGCTGCAGAAAGCCGAGGGGCCGGAGCTGGCTGTGCTCCGCTGAGCACCTAAATGAAACTCTCCTAGGAGCCCCTGCCTCTTCCGTCTCATTGTCTCACCTGGAAGAGTAAGTGAACTCAGGGGAGCATCCTGCCCACCCTCCTCTTCCTCTGCTGCCCAGGTCCCTGCCCTGAGTTGGGATCCAGCTTCCTGGCCCTCCTGGCCCTTTCTTCCCGGCTCGCTCATCAGTGGCCCTTTCTCAAGCCCCAGCTCAGCCTCTGGGGTCCCTGGACGAGGAAAGACTTCCTGGAGTGCAGGTGCCGGGGCCTTCTCACGCCTGGCCCACGTGCTCTGACAACACAGAGAAGTCGAGGTCCTCCCTCCCCGCACTCAGGAGCCCAGGATGCTGAGCCAGGAGGCCTCCAGGCACCTGCTCTGGACTCACTGGGAGCACCCCTGGGCCTGCTGAGTGGGAAAGTCCACTTAATTAAAGGCTCCGTCCTCCCATGAGGGCCCAGCTCTATGAGCCTTGGCCCTGCCCGTGCTGGTGAGTATTACCCTCTTTATTAATGCTCACAGCTCCCCCGGATTGCCTGCCAGTATTTACTCGTCCAGTCTCACAGCAACCCTGCAAGGGAGTTACCGTTGTCATCGTCATTGGCAAGTGAGGAGCCTGAGGTGCAGGTTGCTGATGTAACCCAGCACCTTCGCTGCTGGCTTGGACGTTGGCAATGGCCTTCTGACATCTCCCCATGGCACGCTCAACCCCCGCGATGTACCCACAGGGAGCAAGCAGCAAGCTGTAAACCCGAGAGGCGGGTTGGCCTGCTCTGTGCCCCAGGGCTTTGCACTAGCTGTTCCCAGGCCTCAGTAGAATGTTCTTCCCCCAGAGCATTCATGATTCAGGTTTCAGCTTGAAGAGGGCTCACCTGAGCACCTCCCAAGCCTGCAGCTGCCTGTCTCATTCCACACACGGTAGCACCGCATGCCTTTTACCACCGTATGTTCACTGTTCCACCTCATGCCTACAAAAATACTTGGCGCATAGTAGGTGAATGCTGGCAAACTTGTCCAAGGGTACATGCTCCAGGATTGCCTGACCTTAGCCACAAAGCATCTATGTGTGTGGTTCGGGTGTTCAGGTGAAAGAGGGGTGCGATGGGGCCTGCCCAGGGCCACGCATGGAGAACGCACTAAGGGTCCAAATGTAAACCCTTCATAGGACTTGAGGGTCAGCCCACACAAGGAGGCCAGGCCCAGACCTGGGAGGACAGCGAGCCCCAGGAGGAGGGGAGGGGAAGGGAAGGTTGGGGGTGCAGTGCCTCGGCTGCTGCATGAGATGCTAAGCTGTAGGATGGAGGGCAGGGCCACTGGTGAGCGCTGCGTGGCTAAGTGAACTGCACTCCAGGTTACCAGGACCAGTAATGCCAGACGCCAATGCCTGACTCTGTTTCCCCTCTTCTGGAGAGACCTGGAAACTCTGTGGAGCTGCGGGACGCCTGGCCCCATGCTCATGGCCTGGGAGCCGGTTCAGGGGTGGGCTCTTAGAACTCTCCAGGTCCTGACCTCCCTGGAAGGGTCTTCCCACCCTACAACTCAGAGGTCAGAACCTGGGCTCACTCTGCTGGGCCATGAGGCCAGGGAGGTTTCACACGCTCACTCCCATGCCAGGGAAACCCAGAGCCACCTGTGCCTTCACCTTCTAATTACACGGAAGTATCTGGCGAGCAGACAACAATCCCTGTGCTCTTACTACTGACCGTAGTCCTGACGCCTGGGAGATGGAGAGAAAGCGGTGAACACTGCCCCTTCCCCAGGCCGTGCACAGCCCGGCGAGGAGAGACACACACAAACATGCTCCTAACAGGCTGACATCCGACCCAACAGATTCCTGTCCAAATCCTGACTCAGCTTCAAACCATGTAAGTCCGGATTCCCATCTGCACTCGCAGAGGTGCCGGCACAGCCCAGGGCACTGCCCTGAGAGTGACAGCGAAGCCTCGAGGGGGGCTGGCACTGTGTGAGTCCTCAGTGGCGGCGGTGGCAGCATTAGCAGGAGCTGTTGGAGGAAACAACCCACGGGCCACGTAGTAAGAAGCACAAATTAATTAATTTCAGGCTAAGGGAGCTCTTAAGTGCCAAGAAGCCCATGACGGAGAAACGTCAGTGCACACCGTGGACGGGCGGACTTCTTGGAAGAGGTACCGTCTGCAGCTAGGAGATGACTCACAGAACATTAGCGGTGCTGCCTCAGTAGAGACCTCAGGGATGCTTTCCGGAACTTCTTACCTTCCTTTCCAGCACGGCACCCACAGACATGGTGACATGTGTTCTGCATGCTGAGCTGGCAACACTGCCCCTCCCCGCTGGGAGACACCCTGTCCAGGCCACCCCACGCACAGAGGTGTCTCCAGGCCACAGAGAGTCTGTCTCAACACGCAGGGCACCTGCCTGAGGCCCACGGGGCTGCAGCACACCTGCCGGGGGGGGTTCAGGTTCAGAACAAGCTCATTGGCTGACAGATGGGGAAACAGACTTGGGGAGCAGCAATGACTTAGCCGAGGTCCACACTTGGGCCAGATCCAAGTGGAAAGCTAACATCCACATATTGTCTGCTCTTAAGAGATGGGAGGACAGCGGGTCAGCAGTTCATGGGAGAAGATCAAGAGGTTTATTTCAGGCGGAGAAAGTTAACTAGCATTCATGGAGGAGACCTGACCCACTAAATAATGAGGATAGCCAGCTAGACTGAGTGCCTGCGGCATCCCAGTGGGTGCTAAGCTAAGTGGCGTGCCTGCCTTATCCCAGCCGGTGCTGGGGAGCGGGAGATGGTACCTGATGGCCTGTGAGGGGGCACGATGTTAACCAACTTGTTACGCCGCCTGAGATGAAAGCCTGGGACATCCATCTCCAGAGCTGGCCCATCGCATTCACCAGGAGGAGGAAGCGGGCTGACCTGCGGCCCGGCCCCCTGCAGGCAGGACCAGAGAAGACAGCCCTGGGAAGGAAGGACAGACCTGCTGCATTGCACCTGCAGGAAGTGCGCTGCCCCATTCTCCTCACCTGTTGCCACCACCTGAGAGTCTCTGCCCATCTTGGCTACCCCGCCCATCCTGCAGATAGGAGCGTATATATCACCTGCTCAGAGAAGCCCACCCCGTCCAGGGAGCAGCCCCCACCCCCCTACTTCTCTCTCTCACATCACCCTGCTGTTTTCCTTCTTAACACTCATAAAATCTAGGGTTACATGGTCATTCTCCCCCACTCAAAGGCAAACTCCTTGAGGTAGCAGCATACCCTTGGTGTTTAATCTATTGACTGAATGATTAGATGCGTTGGCTGACTGTCAGTTCCAACCTTGAGGCTGACCAGTGGGATGACCTTGGGCCAGTCACTGCCGTGGGACCTTGGTTTTTCTCAGTTGCATGGAGAGGGAGATGGCTGGCAGCATCCGGGGTTCTTCCTGCTCTGCTCCTGCCTCCACCAGGAGACAGAAGCCAGCACTGCACCAGAGGCGTCATCTCTCCTTCCCATGTAGTGAGCCGGAGGCAAGTTTGAAAAGTGCTTGCCCCATGGAAGCAGCAGCGCCCACCAGCCCGGCCTGCCTGCCTGGACATGGGGCAGAGGCTGCAGTGAGGTTGGTCATGGCTGATGGGCCCTGGGCAGAGGCCCTGAGGCCCCGAGGGTCATGGTGGGCCCTGAGGTGGAGCCCCCAGGCCTGAGTCCAGGGCTGTCTGGTGAACAGAGCCCAGCACCTCAGGGAGAGAGCACCCTGGAATCTGTTTAATCTGTGTGTTTTTTTAAATGTGTTTTACATTTTAAATGAGTCCACCTGAAGCTGCCGGCTACTGGCCCCTCTCCTCTCCCAATCCAGCACTGGAGGCCTTCTTCAAAGTCTGCTCAAGCCCTGAAGGCAGTTGAGAGGGTTCCTCAAAGTTTATTTCATTCTGAGGCTCCCTCTCTTCATCTCTGCAAAGTTCCTCGGTTCAAACACAGCGTCAGAATCCCTGCTGGGACACCCCTCTCACTGACTGGGATCCAGGCACTCAGCAGGTCAACCCCAAGTCCAGGGCCCTATTTACCTCCTGGCACACACACACACCCACCGGGGGTGTCTCCTCCCTCCCCAGCCTGACCCTTGAGTTTCTTTTTCAGGCTGAGTTTGGGAAAGCAGCTGACTGGGTGTGTGCCCAGTCCAGAGTCACCATGTAGGGGAGGGTTCTTGCGCCTGAGCCCTTTGGGCTTCGGATGTGGTCAGCCCTCAACACCTGCCTGAGCAGCCACCGTGGTTCCAGAAAGCTCACCAGCGACCGTACATACAGTTTTGAGTTTCCAAAGACCTTCCTTTCTTTTTTCATTCTCAATCACTCAACACCCCTAGCAGCCACCTGCTGGGGTCAAACCCAGGGAATGGGAGGCGGAGTCTAATTCTGCCCCTCCCCAGGAGGCCAGGCAGATAGGGCCTGGCTCCCCACTGCCACTGAACCAGCAGCTGGGACTGAGGCCTCCAGGCTCCCATATTTGAGAGGCAGGGCAGGTTGTAATAAGTCCATTCTACAGGAGAAGAAACTGGGGCTTAAATCACAGACCCATTGGGCAGAGATCCCAGGGATTGGCTGGCTGCAGAATGCTGTTCTTTTTAAAAAATTATTTTATTGATTCCAGAGAGAAAGTGAGGGAGAGAGAGAAACATCAGTAATGAGAGAATCATTGATCGGCTGCTTCCTCCATCCCCCCTACTGGGGATCAGCATGTGCCCTGACCGGGAATCAAACTATGTCCTCCTGGTTCATAGGTCGATGCTCAACCACTGAGCCCCACCAGCTGGGCTGGAACCCTGTTCTTAAGTTATTTCCTTGGGATCACACCAGGCTAAAGGCTACCACACGGGACAGCACAGACAGAGAACATTCCCATCATCACAGAAAGTTCCACCGGATGGAAGGTGTCTATGTCCCCTTTCCTCCCCTTGATTAGACCGAGCCCCTCTAGGGCAGGGCCTCCGCATGGCCACCTTCTCTCTCGGGGGCCTGGTGCTGTGTTTGGTAACACAAGAGCTCAGAGGCATAGAGTGGTTTGCTGGCAGAGTGGTTTGCTGGCAGAAAGCCTTGCCACCCAGCTGGGCCCTGGGTCTAAAAGCGGGCTGAGGAACACTGATGGAGAGGGGGGTCTGTGTGAGATGGGGTCACCCATTCCACGGTGGGGGACGGGTGCCAGTAGGGATCTAGCTGCTGTGGTGAAGGTCTCACTCATCCATCTGTACTGCACAGAGGCCGGTGAGGAGGCACCTGGCTGCAAGGGGAAGGCACATGTGGGAGGGAGTAGGCACCAGGGAAGGGGAGCCAGCAGAGGGCGCCTCCTTCCGCCAGCACAGACAGTTCCCGCTGGGCAGCTGCCTCGTTAGCACCAGGAAGCAACCCTGCTAATTACCAAACCCAAACTTGAGATTTGCATTTTTATGAAATGCTCATGCAGGAGATAAATCTTTTCCCTTTTAAAAAAAATCAAGATCGATAGGGGGAGAAAAAGCTCATAACAGTACATACTAATCCAATCTAATCTTGGTCATTTCAGTTTCTATAAGAAAGTGCTTTCATAAAGCTACAAAGCTAACATCCATAACTCTCCAGTTTCCCCAGACAGGATACCTCTGCATTAAGTTTCCCATTTATCTTCGGAGATGGCAAATCATCCATTTATAATGGGGTCTAGTAAAGCGAGCTCCCGTCACAGTCCCGGCTGTGGGCATGCACCTCACATCCAAAGGTGCTGCTTTGGGGCGCAGGACGGTCCCATCTTCTTGGGGGGCCCCTTGACCAGGTTTGTGTGGGTGCTGAGTGCCTGAGGCATCAACATGCAGCACATTGTGGTCTGCTGTGGGGAGGGGCACCACGGCTGGGGAAGCAGGTGCCCCAGACCCACCAGCTACCCACGTACATCTCTTCCTAGAGGAGCTGGGATGAAGACCAGTGGGGAAGGGGTTGGGCCTGGCTTGCAGGTCACTCCTTGAGGCAGGTTAGACTTGCTAGAGAAATGCCACGTTGAGAAGGAACAGAGTTTAGCAGACCAATTCCAGAAGCTCAGTTGAGCACGAGGGATGATGGCTCATTGTTGTAGGTGGGTTCCTTGGGGAGCAGCCTGTGAGATGGGGTGAACCAACAGGTGCTTATTAAGGAGCACGCAGGAGATCCACACCAGTGGGGAGAGGGGTAGGAGGTAGGTGTGGGCTCTTACACAGAAAACAGCCGCCTCGGGCAGTGGCCCATCCCTCCCATTCTGGCAGCTGTCTGTCACTGGGTGTGGGCTCCCCTGGGGCAAGAACAGCCCTGGGCAGCCATGCCCTCTCCCAAGGGGCCTATTGCTGACATTCCTCTGCTAACTCCTTCGCAGGAGCTAAGTCACCAAGTTCTTCACTGAAGAGGATCAGGCAGCTCATTACAAGTCTCTCTATCTGGGCTCTTCCCTTCCCACCAGAAATATGGGTTAACCTGCTGTACCTGGGCCTGTGCTGCCCAGGCCTAGTGGGGAGTAGGCGATGACCCTCACCCCCAGCTGCCTGCTCAGGCCTGGGCCCTGGCCTCTTTCTGGCCAGGTGACAGAATAGACTGCTCCCATGGGCTAGTCATTCCTTGGCACATTCAGCTTGATTCGTGGGCAGCAAATGCAATGGGTGGGGGGTGGGGGGTGGACTATCAGGGGATAAGGAGGAGGGAGGCAGAGAAAACTGTCAGGCAAAGCAATGCAGCCCCAGCGGCTGGAAGTTGGCCAGCATGCAGCAAGGAGACGGGGACGGGGATATGGGCCCAGGACCTGCTGCAGCCTTGCCTGTGTCTGCAGCGCCTGCCCATGGAGCTCCTGTGCCTGGGCCGGTGCAACCCAACACGACAGCACGTTGCATCTCGGACAGCTCTAGTCGTCAGAAAGGCATTCCTCAGATGAAGCTCAGACCTGCTCGTCGTTCGGTCATCGACCAGTCCCTGCCGCTGGGACAGGGTCAGGAATGTCTGTCTGCATGTATCACTGTGATATCCTCAGCGTCCAGAGAGAACACACGGCGTACACACCTGGTTGGGTGGACATTGCTGAATGGACGCATGCCTCTGTGCATGCACGGCCCCTCCTCCAAGACGTGTACAGCGTGTTCCTACATCTAGTTCGCCTTCCACATATGACCCCACTCCCCCGTGTGGTTAAGCACACAGCGCAGTGCCTACGACAAAGCCGAGGAGATGCGCTGGTCTCGTTTACTCACTGAGCGCTGAGTGACCCCCTGTGTGTCTCATGCTCCTTCTCGGTGTCTGGGCTCTGGGCCTCAGAGTATGGCATGTTCAGATGGAGGTAGAGGGCAAAAAAAAAATTACCAGTGATTATTATGATTTCAGAAAGAGGTTCTAGATCTTTAATCAGACACGATGGGTGAGTGCACACACACTCACTCTTGCTCACAAATCCCCAACCTTTTAGCAGAGCCAACTGTCGCAAAGCAGGCCAGTCCTTGAAACAAGACCTTCAGAAAAATCGGCCACTTCGGCTCCCCTGCCCGCCCCTCTCAGGAAGGGGGTACAGGAAGGGCTTCACAGCACCCAGGCCCCATTCTTGGAGCCCTACAGGTCTAGGGGGCCTGGGTTCTCACAGGCCCTCCCAGGGGGGAATGTGTTGCCTTTGAATTATCTGTGTGCCTGCTGGCGGGGGAGGATTAGCTCCTTCCTGAAATGCGCTCGGGATGCCAGGAAGCGTGAGCTGGAATCAGCAAGGCGAGTGCGCTCGCCTGGAGCCCCGGGTTTAGCGGTGCAGATTACAACAGCAGGTGATGAGCCCCGCTAGCCGCTGCCGTGGAGACTGTGGAAATCCTGTTACAGGGCAAAGGCGTTTTAGCCACAGCTCCGGGTTTCAGAGAATGATTGAGTTGGAACATGGCAGGCAGGAGGCAACTGGGGACCAAAGTTACTGGACTTCAACGGAGAAGCAGGCCTGAGGGGGAGGCGGGGGTAGAGAATTCCAGAGAGGGACCAGGTGTGCCACTCCTCCCTGCATCCCCTGGGCAGACCCCCCTCCCTCCTCCTTTCCTCTCCCTGCCTGCCCATTAGCAGCAGGGAGCATCCATCTGCCTGGAACCCGTCTTCCTGACCAACCCGCAAGCTCCTGGGGAAGAGAGCCTGTGGTGTTTGCAGCCCCGCAGGGCTCAGCACAGTTCCTGGCACCTGCAAATGCCCAGGCAAGTTCACCCAATGATGGATGGGCGACTGCCTCAGAGCCACATCTTCCTGGCCTTGCTCTGCCTGCTGTAGAGCTGCCCCCGCCCCTCCCCACCAGCACCCAGAAATAGACATCTTTCATGCAGCCAAGCAGGTTCCTTGGCAGAGAAGCAGCACCTGGCTAGCAGGCCCAAATCTGACTGCAAATGAGACACTTAGGGGAAGAAAAGAGTTTAAAAACCAAGAGAAAAATGAGCCTTGAATAGTGGCTTTACCCTGTTATATGGGAACGTGATAGAACCACCAGATTCTGAGTCTCTCTCTAGTCTTTGAGTCCAACACCCCCCAACAGCAATTCATTAGCCACCCCCTTCTGTTCGTCGTAATTTCCCTTTAACAGGAAGCAGCTTGATGCAGTAGAGTGAATTTAGGCTCAAAGGCCATTAGGGATCTGGATTCAAATCCTAGTTTTCAAGTCACTTAAGCTTTCCTCTGGTAAACCACCCACCTCATAAGCTGTGTACTAAGGCCTCATGTAGAACAAACTTGCTCAATGGGAAGCACACAGTAGAAATTAGTCAAATAATAATAATAGCCCTGTCAGTGCTGGCATCACGGTCCCCTGTGCGCCAACCCAGGGGACTGGCCCTGGTGCCTAAGGAAACCTGTGCACAGAGGCTGTTAGGTTTCCTAATCTGATTTAATCTTCACAACAAGCCTACATAAGGCAAGTGATTCAGATTCCCCTTTCGCGGAGAGGAAACGGGGCTGTCATACGTGACGTGGCCAGGCTGCTTGTCTCGGAACTCCAAAGGCTGGAACCAGGAGCTGAGGCCAGAGCCTGCAGCTGTTGCCCATAGCAGGGTCCCTCCTGGACAGGAGCTGCTCTTGTCATCTGAGACCTCTCCAGGGCTGGGGACAGAGAAGACTGGGCAACTCTTGTGCTTTACACATTTACATATATTTATAATTTACCTGCAAATAGACACAGAATGTAGTCTTAAAAAAGAAAATCCTGTCCCCACTTTCCTCCCTCCCTTGGTTCTACCGCGCAGCCCGCCTGCCGTGATTAAACGCTGGCCATATGCTCAGCCGCTGGCAGTGACTGCGGGAGACAAAAGGTCGAGCCCTCCTCGTCCCTGCTGAAGGCAGCTTCCAGTCCTGCTGAGGAGATGGAACTCTATCCCGGGAGCAATTCCAGAGCCCGCCCCATTCCCACTGGGGTGCGATGGTTCTCCAAGGGACATGCACCCAGAGGTCAGAGGTCAGAGGACAAGTGTGTGCACAGTGGTGTCACACAGTGAGAGGAGATAGCCCCAAGGCTCGGGAGCCCTGGAAGGATGCGCAGAGGCGCTGGGAGACAGACTCCCAGGCAGGAGCTGTGCAGAGAGGAAATGGGCACCCCGGGAGGACCGTTCAAGGAGTATGGGGGGAATGAGCAGCCCTCAGCCCAAGGTTCTCAAGTTCATGTCGGTCTCTGTTAAAGAGCCGGTTGCTGCAAAGCAGGGGGTCCCGACGGGTCAGCTCACATTCCCTCTGGAGGGGCAGCCTTCCCAGGCAGGCGCTGACCTGCCCGCTCAGCTTAACCTGGCTCAGGCTTCCGCCACCCATAAGCCTCCCCTCCTTGCTGCTGCCTGGCTCCTTGGCCAGGGTTTAGGGCCCATAGCGGCTGCCTCTCCCTACAAGGGAGGACAAAGGAACAGGCACGCAAAGACCCTCTGAAAACCCCCTTATTTGCTTTCCCCTCTGAGCCTCTGGTGAGCACAGGCTGGCCATCCCAGACCCAGGGCGCAGGCTGCGCTTCTGGGCCCTCCACAGCCTCCCCCAACACTGCCTTCTGAGCAGGAACCCTGTCTTTCACAGAAGGGGACGGGGTGACTGCAGCCCTGAGGCAAGCCGGGTGCTGGCCTTGTGTTCCCCAGAGCAGCAGGCTTGAGGCTGCTTCAATGGGGAGGAAAAGTGCCACCAAAACGAAGGAGCCTCCAGCCTGTGCTCTGGGGTCCACCTCATCACCCAAGAGGCTTTCTTCCCAGGACCCCACTCTGGAGAAGGCGGCCCCTGGAAGTCATGCCCCCCCAGCCTGGTTCACTGTCCATGAAGAAGACAGCGAGCAGCGCCGACCCGTGGGACTCCGTGCTGCTGACTGCTGAGCCCCCTGCGCACCTGGGAGAGCTTCTGCTGTGGGTGCAACTCTATTGCCCCGACCATGGTCCTCAACCCTGAGGCAGTGCCGCTTCGGAGCCTGCACAGGCCCGGAGTCCCACCAAGCAGTGGAAGGAGGAGGCTCTGCTGCACACCAGGGTGGGGCCGGAGTCCTGGCCCCCGCCGCCAGCAGCTCTGCACTCTGAGCTGGTGAGGCTAACTCCAAGCAAAGTTTCCTTGGAGTTAAAGTAGAGATGAGATCAGCCCCTGGTGAGTTTCACGCCGCTTCGAGGATATGACACATGGAGAGCCTTTTTGGTATGTGAGTAGCTGGCCCCCTCTCCTCCCTCTGAGGCCACTGGTATGGCTGGGAAGCAAAGATGGAATGAAATTTCTTATTTTCTTTCTCAAAAAATAAAATAAAGTAAAACAGATTGGCCCCAGGATATGGTTCCTATTGGCCCCACCATCGCTTCCCATAATTCAGCCCTAAGCAGAAAGGGATCCAGGGGAGGGACAGGGAGGTGGGCTTTCTTAGCCTGAGAGCCGGCCATTTTCTCTGAGATAGACCCACAGGCAGGCCAGCAGCACTGCCCCCTCTGGCCAGAGCGGCCTGACCCTTCTGGCCAGGTCCCCAGCTGGATGCCCTGCCAGGCACACCCATGGCAGAGGCTCCCTGTGGCCCAGCCAAGGCAGGAAGCTGGCTGCTGCATGGTGGAGATGCCACCTGCTGGCAACCTGGTCCGATACCCAGGCATCTTCCAGGAGCAGCTGAATGGACTGGACCCCTGAGCTCAGTGGTGGGGCTGCCTCTTCGGTTAGAGCAGGTAAGGAGGACCCGGCTAATCAGCAAATGAGAGGAAGCAAGTGTGACAATTAATGGCATGTATCAACCTGTCTGGCCCATAGGCTGCCAGAGCAGTGGGTCAAACACTCCTCTGAGAGTATCTGGAAGTGTTCTGGAGGAGATTAACTTTGAATAGTGAGACTGTAGGACAGACTGTGCGCCCCAATGCGGGTGGGCCTCATCCGAGCAGGTGAAGGCCTGAATGAAACAATAGGGCAGATGACCCTCCCGGGAGTGAGATAGAATGTCCCCTGCCTGACCTCCTGGGCGCTGGGAGGTGGGCTTTCCCTGCCCTCAGACTCAGACCAAAACAGCAGCATTTCTTGGATTGTGAGCCTCCAGCCTTCCCACGGGAACTGCACCATCGGTGGCCCTGGTCCTGAGGACTTCAGACTCAGGCTGGGACCCAGCCATTCGCTTTCCAAGGTGCCCGCCCTGCCTGCGGCTCTAGGACTTGCCAGCCTCCATAATCTCAGAAGCCAATTCCTCTTACGAAAGCTCTTTCCATAGATCTAGGAATAGATGCATACATAGAGAGAGTGAACATGTAAGGAAAGATATGTATTTATGTCTCTGCATGTATATGTATATATATGCATATGCATATAAACACCCGATTGGTTCTGTTTCTCTGAACTCTGACTAACACTCAACATTGGAAATGATGTTCTAACACCCGGAGCTGCCCAGCCACAGGATGGGAGGGAGGGGAGCTTCCCCCCTCCTACTCCCATCACCACCACCCCTGCTGCCTGCACATATGCAAGCTGGGTGCGAGCCAGCACCCACATGCCCAGGAGGGAGATGAGTTCCAAGCTTTCCAGAGACCCTCTGTCTCTCAGTCTGTGGTTTTACGACAGAGGGGGAGGATGACCTGCGGCGTCCTCGCGGATGTGGGCAGGCCAGGCCGTCGGAGTGAGAGGAGCCGGTGGAACTCACTCCTTCATGACCTCCTCCTTCAGGCCCCCACCGCCGCCTCCTCACCTAGATCACATGGCCAGCAAGCGAGGTCCTCTGACTCCCAGTTCCACGCTCCTCTCGCACCAGGACGCTGAGGGATGCGTGAGTGGGAAGGCGGGGAAGAAGCCTGAGGAGATCTGGGTCCTCTGGTGCCGCTGAGGTGAGAGGTTGTGGAGACCCCAGGGGAGTGGAGACGACCCCCACCCCTGCCTTCTCGCCTCCAGAAGGAACTCATGGGAGAACGCTAAAGGGCTAAACTAACCTAGAAAGTAAAAGTCTGACCTTTGTGCACTTTACATAAAGATTTAAAAGAAACTAGCATTTCTCTTGCTTGAAATGTTTTTGAAATAATCCTATTAGGAGGGACATGTGTGGGTAAAGGGTTTCTGCAGGTCTGTGACAACAAGTCTGGAAGGAAAGAGACTCTAACTCCTTCTCTACTCTCGCTCTTTTTCCTATCTCCCACCCCTTCTCCGACAGCCCACACTCCCCTCCCCAGGTCCTCTTCGACCTGTTCCCTCTCGCTCTCCTCCCGGCTCTGCCCAGGCGTCTCCAGGAGACCTAGAACGACCGCCTGTGGCTCCTTACTCCTGGCCACTAAGAGGCAGTCATCCTTGGGGGCAGTGGCCCTCGTGGGCACGCTGAGAGCAGGGGACCTGGCAGCTATGAGAAGAGCTGGAATCTCACACGGTAGGGGCACTGAGCAGAGCCTGGCTGTCTGGCCTCAGAAAAGGAAGCTTCTGAGGAGACTACTCCCATCCCTGGACCCCAGAAAAGAAGACAATGGTGCCCGGAAGGAACCGTTCTCACAGAGCCATCAGTCTCTCTTGCAGTGGCTTCCGTCAGAGCGGCAGTGGGCGGTGGAGTGTGGGCCGACGGGTGGAATTTTATCTCTGGAAGTTCAGGTGTTCAAAACCTAACCCCCACCACTTCAGAAGGTACTTGGTGATAAGGCCTTTATAGAGGTGAGCAGTTTGAGGTAAGTTCATTGGGATGGACCTTAGCCCAACAAGACTAGTGTTATGGAATGAATTGTGCCCCCCTCATCCTCCCAAAAAGTTCATAGGTTGAAGCTCTAACCTCTAATTTGACTAGAGTTGAGACAGCCCCTGAGAGAGGCTAATAAAGGTAACATGAGGTCATCAGGGTGAGACCCCCATGTGACGGTTTGGTGACTTTTTACACCAGAGCTCTTTCTTCATGGGGTGAGAACATCGTCTGCAAAGCCAGGAAGAGCATGCTCAACAGAGACCAAACTCTGCCAGGCCTTGACCTTCAGCCTCCAGAGCTCTGAGATAAGACAGATCTGTTGTCTCAGCCGTGTAGCCCATGGAGTTTCATTGGGGCGGCCTGAGCTGACTAACAACGGTGTCCCTATAAAAAGGGAATTAGGACACAGTCGCACACAGAGGACAGCCATGCGAAGGGGCACTGGGAGAAGACAGCCATCTACGAGCCGATCTGTGGAGAGAAGCCTGAACCAGTCCTTCCCGCACAGGCCCCACTGAGGCCAAGCCCTGCCGACACCTGGGTCTCAGACTTCCAGGCACAGAGTTGTGAGACAGAGTCTGCTGTTTAAGCCACCTGGTCCAGGCACTTTGTCCAGGGAGCCCTAGGGGACGAATGCACTGCACTGGACAGGTAAACCCAGGCTGAGGCAGGTTTGCCCTCCACGCAGACCCCTGCCTGAAACTGCCCCGAACCTGGAGTGGGAATCAATTCTCAGACCCCCTAAGTCCTTCCTTCCTATAGACGGAGCTCTGGGTGCCTAGAGTTGCAAACTCCCACCACCGGTCGGGGCGGACTCCACAAGGGACCCTGTTGTGCTTTGCAAGAAGGGATCCTCTGTGACCAGGCAACGCTGACTCTGTGAGAGAAATGCACGGGGCAGAGCAGGCCTGGTGCCGGGAGAAGGCTCCCTACCAGCACCTAGTTCCCTGCTTGAACCACACGGCTCCCAGGGAGGACACCGCTGGAGGGTATGGCAAAGATCGGGGTATTTATCGGCAGAAGCAGATGACCCCCGGCAGGTTGGTTGGTGACGTGTCTAGCTGGGGCTCACGCGGCACAGAGTGAACTAGATCGGGAGGAACTGGATGCAGAGGCAAGCAGAGGCAAAAGGAAGGGCTTGGACTTCAGAGAGGAAAGGTGGTAGCCTGGTACGATCAGGCAAATTGCCCCCCTGCCCCCTTCGTGGCCTGTTACCCCAGCACCCAGGAAGGAGTCCTTGCCATTCGGGGCGGGGCGGGGGGGACATACCACTCAGAGGGCCCCTCAGTTCTCTCCAGGCTGCACCCAGCATCTCTGGGGTTCCTCAGTGCAGCCCCAGGAGCCATCGCTGGACCGCTCCTCCACGAGCCCTGAGCATAGATAGTCGCTGTGGTGGCTGCAGAGCTGCCCCGGGATGGGAGGGGCGTGAGGAGCCACAGCACTCTCGGACTTCCAGATCACAGAGCGAAATCCCTGAACCATCACATCGCTTTTAAGTCCTGGCAGGCAAGCAGATCTGCAGATGAGTAGATGTCAGGGCAGCTTAGCAAACAAATTTGGACCAAAGGAGAAGTGCCTTTAAAAACACTGGCTTCCCAGACAGGCCCTCTTAAGAGAGCTTTGGGTTCTCAACGATGATCCACAAGATAGAGCAGCTCTCAGCCAGCATGGCAGCGGCCAAGCTCCACGAGTCAAGCACATTACGTCAGTGCCAACACGCACACGGAGAATGAGAGGCTTGGCGTGGTGTCCCACATCGCTGTGGAAGGCCGATGAGCTCCAGAGCAGACAGCCCTGGTTTGAATCCTAGTTGGGTGGCATGGACTCGTGCCAGGAGTCTCTGAGTTGGCTTTCTTTCTAAACCAGAGATAAGAGCATTTATCTCATGGAGTTGGTGAGCAGATGGAATAAGATCACATGTGTAAGATTCAGACATATAGTACGTGTTCAATAAATACTTTTCTTGTCACTCACCCCAATCCCTCCTGCGGACCTGATACAGATTCATAAGGAAAGCTTGCCCAGGCTGTGTTTGAAAATCCTTGCTGATGAGAAACTCACCATCCTGCTGAGGGTCCTTTCATTTGGACAGCTCTCAGGTAATAACGCTGTTTTGCTTACTATAAGGCAAATCCTGATCAGCCTGTCTGTGAGGCCTCCTTGGTCCTCATTCTCCCCCGCACCCCGTCACAAATAGTACCCACGGGATGAAGGAGCACACGCTCCTACGCTCTGATAACAGTAACTGTCACCCCCTCACCTGGTCCATCCACCCAACCCTTCGCTGCTTACTCATTCATTTAGCAGGTAACTAAGTGGCTCCCCCAAGGCACTGCAGAGGGATATGCGGAACCACGGATCTCCAGCTGGCCAATATCTCAGAGTGGCTTTGCAGATGTTTTTTTCCTCCGGAGGAAGAACAAAAGGAAGGAAAGACACTGCTGGCTTTGGGAGTGCCTCTGGGTGGAGGGCCAGGCCTCGGGCCTCCAGAGAACATGACCCCAATTCCCAGTTCCCAAGGGGCCTGTGTCTGTGTATCGGGCAGGCTGTTTGCGATGAGCCAGTTCAGTCTCATTTGCAAAGCTATCCCCAACACCCATGGAAAGTGCAATATCACCATAAAGAATCCTTGCCTCCTCATGTGACTACTTCTTTCCTTAAAGAAATAGTCTGCATGGGCAATGAGCAAGCCGCCTCCTCCCCGCTCCACCTCCACCTGATGTCATTTTGGCTCCGATAATTACATTAGGTATAGAGAGTGACTTTATGGTGCTAATAATTGCACATGCTTACAAAACAGATGGGCCCGGGGACCTAGAGGAGGAGCGCTTATGGACTCTGAAATGAGGCATTCTGTTGTAGGAAATGGATAGTTATTCCCAGGTTTTATTGCCGCGCTTCCTAGGACTCTTCTTAAATCTTGTGGATAACACTTTGCCTCTATTGCCTCTCATGCATTTTACAAAATGAGGCTCATCTGTCCTGGGGGTTCCGGACAACAGCGCTCACTGCCTAGAGCAGGGCAGCCTGGAGCCGGAGGACAGGCCCAGGCCACTTGGTGGAGGAAGCTAGTCAACAGGGAGGGAAAGTCCTGGCCTGTCTGCATCAGAGGGACCCTAGAAGTCACCTCACTGTGCTCCAGGCCAGCAGCAGCAGCAGCACTGGGCCCATTAACATGTCAATGGCAGGCCCACACAGGAACAATAGGAGTGGTGGCCAGTAACCTGCCTTTTACTTCAGGTGAGTCTGATGGTGGCTCAAGTTTAAAAAAATAACTGATTTGGTTCCATCTTTCATATTAAAAACTAGAGGCCTGATGCACGAAATTCGTACAAAAGTAGGTCTTCCTTCCCCCGGCTGCCAGCTCCCAGGACCTGGGCTTCCCTCCCAGAGGGAGGCCCCACCCACCCAATGCAACCCGCTGGTCAGTGGCCTGGGCCTTCCTCTTTGGAGTGATCATGGAACCTCCTGATTGATCTCCCCAACAGCTGGTGACTTTAAGGAGGAAGTTGGTCTTTGTAAGGCTTGTCAGGCCATAAAAACCAAACAAAGCACTGGCCTGAAGGAGGGCAGGGGTTTTTGTCCTGGTGAGGAAGAAGGCTGGTTTTGCAAGGAATGTTAGGCCATTAAAGCAAACAAAACCCTGTCCCACTGTAAGGCAGGGGGCTTTGTTTTGAGCCCTGAACCTAAGCACACCTGGGGGAAGGGTAGATGAAAAGAATTCTCCCTTCAGGGCCTTAAGGAGGGAGTATATTTGCAAATCAATGAACTCGTTGGGCAGTTATAAAGCAAGGTTTTTGTGTGTTACCTGGCTCTGGATTTGGGATTTAGGACAGACCCCAGAGACTGCGCATTATTAAAACTGTGATTTCTCCACCTCTTCAAAGCCTCACTTAGTTTTTTGGTCTTTCTGCAACACTGGTGCCAGCCCAGGAGTGACATGTGGCCTTGCACCTGGGGGCATTCCAGGGGTCTGGAACCATATCTGCAAAACAAAGACCCCAGAGGCTTTAAAAAGTGAAGCCTCTGTGTGTTGCTCACTCTGATTTGGAAAATCCTTCCCAGGGTCCACTGGATAACCAAT
>PVJC01022298.1:0-27476 GCA_004026665.1 Murina feae | reverse complement strand
TAGAGTAATCACAAAGATGGTCTGAAAATTAGATATTTATCTACCAACAGGTTATGGTGGGTGGCCACATCCTGGGCCAGTATTTTCCCTAACAGAAATCACCTTTGATCTTTACTGAGCATTTGTCTTTTTGCCTCTAATATAACGTATTTGTGAAATGTCTGGGTGACTTGTAACTTCCCTATTTCTGAAGCCCCTGGGACACAGCCAAATGTGCTGGGCACCAGGACAGATACCACAAGTTCCTTCATTATCATGTTAATTGATCCTGCACTCACCTGGGTATGTGTACTTCATTTTGCTTTTTATCCAATCCCAGGGATTTCCCCCCTTTGCTTTATCCCACCTCCTTAATCTATCACCAATGAATTTCATGTAACCCACTTACGTGTTTTCCTTTTGATAGTAAATTTATAAAAGCACCATGTAAACTCCCATTCTCCGGAGCATTATCTCAAGTCATTGAGGTTCTGCTTCCCGGCATATGTGGACAGTTTGGCTCAAATAAACTCACAAAATTCTCTACAGGTTTCATTGAGTTTTTTTGTTAACAATAACATAACTTTAAAATGCCTGGGTAACTTGTAACTTCCCTTTTCCTGGACCCCTTGGGGAACAACCTAATGTGCGTGGGCACCAGGACAGATACGACAAATTCTTTCATTATTATCATGTTAAATGTTCTTCACCCACCTAAGTATGTGTCTATCATTTTATATCTAATCCCAGGGGTTTCCCCCTGCCACACCCCCACTTTGCTTTCCTTTGCCTCTCTATCACCAATGGATTTAATTTCACTCACCAATGTCTCATCCGTGGACTGCAATCCTATCCTATCTAATAAAAGGGTATTATGAAAATTAGGTGTCACTCCATTAAAAGGTAGCCACCCCCATAGCCACAAGATGGTGGTGCCAAGTCCGGCTCAGCTCCTCCACTGAAGTGGTCAGGCAGGTGGTGGGGGATGCGGAGGGCCCGAGGAGCAAAACAGATGATCAAAGGGGGCTGGGGGTGCCCTACCCAGGCCAGAGGCCTTAGCCAGAGGCCTCAGGCCTGGGCAGGGGCGGAGCCAGTGATCGGAGGGATCAGGGGCAAAGCTGGTGATCAGAGGGTTATGAGGGTACCCTACCCCGGCATAAGTCCTGGGCCAGAGGCCTCAGGCCTGGGCAGGGGCAAGGCCGGAGATCACAGGGGCCTGGGCTCCACAGAGCCAGTGATTGGAAGGGCAGGAGAGGAGACTGCGATCTCAGGGGTCTGGGCACCGGTGGAGCCGGCAAAGCAGGGGTCTGAGGGTCCCCTGCCCAGGCCTGTAGCCTTGGCCAGAGGCTCAAGGGTGGAGCCGGCAATGTAGGGGTCTGGGGGTCCCAGGCCCAGGTTTGTAGCCTTGGTCAGGAGCTG
Source organism: Murina feae (assembly GCA_004026665.1). Taxonomy (NCBI): domain Eukaryota; kingdom Metazoa; phylum Chordata; class Mammalia; order Chiroptera; family Vespertilionidae; genus Murina; species Murina feae. Next base: position 26,078 of record PVJC01022298.1, on the reverse strand, counting down.
CAGTGGGGCAAGGATGGAGCTGGCGATCTCAGGGCCTGGGCAGGGGCAGAGCCAGTGATCAGAGGGCAGGGGCAAAGTCTGCGATCACAGGGGTCTAGGGAGGGGTGAAGGTGGCAATGAAGGAGTCTGGGGATCCTCTGCCCAGGTCTGCAGCCTTGGCCACAGGCTTCCAGTGAGGCAAGGGCAGAGCCGGCAAAGGCAGGTAACAGGATCAGAGCCAGTGATCACAGGGGCCTCGGCTCTGTGAGGCTGGCGATTTGAGGGGCTTGGGGGTCTTCTGCCCAGGCCTGCATACTTGGCCAGAGGATACAGGGCTGGGCAGGGTTGGAGCTGGGATTGGAGGGGCAGGGATGGAGCCAGTGATCAGAGTGAACTACAGAGAAAACACCTTTTCTTAGCACTCATTAGCTAAGCTCCCTGTATGCCACTGGAAATATTCTTAGTAACTTGGGTAATAAGAATCCCTAAAGGCAATCTAGGGTTTTTCCACAACACTCCTGAGGAAGAAAAATGAAGGTCCACTGCTGGAGGGCTAAGAAATGTCATATTCTGCCCTAGCCGCTTAGGCTGAGTGCATAATGCCTCAGCCTGATGACTTCAGGGACTGGGTTCAATTCCGACCAAGGGCATGTACCTAGGTCCCTTGCCAGGGCATATGCTGGAAGCAACCAAAGTGTTCCTCTCACTTCGTTGTTTCTCTCTGTTTTTCCCTTTTCTTCCACATTCTATAAAAATCAATGCAAACATATCCTCAGGTGAGGATAAAAAAAAGAAACAAAGAAAGAAATGTCATATCCTATGAGAGACACATCTTGAAAATGCCTAAAGAAAGTTGTCATTTTTCCATGGTGAAGGGACTGGAGTCCGTGTTGATGAAAACACCTTGGTGGCTGCAGTGACTAGCAGTGGCTGCAGCAGCAGAGTGATGGGGTTGGTGGCTTCCCCTGATTAGCATGGTCACCTCTCACAAAGGGAGGCCATACTGCAGCTTAGGCCTGCTCCCTAAGGGGAGCACAGAGTGGGCCTAAGCCGTCAGTAGGACACCTCCTGAGGGCTCCCAGTATGTGAGAAGAGGAAGGCTGGGCTGAGAAAACGCTCCAAGTATACAGATTTCATGCATCAGGCCCCTAGTCCTATATAACAAAAGGGTAATATGCAAATTGACCCTAACAGCAGAACCACTGGAAATGACTGATCACTATGACACACTCTGACCACCAGGGGAAGATGCTCAGGGCAGGAGCTGCCCCTGGTGGTCACTGCACTCCCGCAGGAGGAGCTCTGCTCAGCCACAAGCCAGGCTGACTGGTGCCAGAACAGCGATGGTGGCGGCAGCCTCTCCCGATTCCGCAAAAGCACTAAGGATGTCTGACTGCAGCTTAGGCCTGCTCCGTGCTGGCTAGTAGACATCCCCCGAGGGCTCCCAGGCTGCCAGAAGGGTGTCTGACTGCCAGCTTAGGTCAGATCCCACTGGGAGCAAGGGATTCCAGACTACAAGAGGGCACAGGCTGGATTGAGGGAACACCCACCTTGAGTGTAAAAATTTTTGTGCACCACATCTCTAGTGTATAAAGAAAGATATACCTGCCAATATCCAGAGCACTATCTCCATTCACTGAGATTCTGTTTCCCAGCATATATCAACAGTTTCGTTCAAATAAATTCACAAAAATTCTTTACAGGTTTTGATGATTATTTTTATATTAACTGAATAAATGCTCATATATGATTCAACCCTGCCTCTGCTTAATTGATTCAAGTACTAACATGAACGACGGACCTATTGATTGTCCACTTATAGCATGTTTATGTTAGATTTATCATTCTGGCAAATATAGAGTGACAGGTTCCAGATTTATCCTCCCACGTAAAACAACTAAAAACAGCTAAAAAACTAAACAATTAAGTTAAAAAAACTGGATTTAGGACATATCCATTTTAAATACAGTGAACATCATGTAATGAAGAACAGTGATCCCTGAGAGAAGAGATGTTAAATATATCATGATTTAATATAAATTTATCTCATATAGTAGTTATAAGAAAAAATAACTATTTTGTACTATAAATAATGAAAAAATGTCTACAGATAATATTATACACATAGAAATTTTATTTCTGAGTAGCAAACTGGCCCATAATAGTCCCTAGCCATCTTGTTCCTGCTTAAGACCACTAGTCATTAAAATAAGGCTACAATTTATCACCAGATTCCCAAATACACACCATCAGATATTATTCAGGGGTGTTTTTTGTTGTTGTTGTTGTTTTTTCCGGGTACAATAGTTTATTTTATTGTTTTTAATTTTCTTTTATTGTTTAAAGTATTACAAAGAGTGTAAAATAAGTCTCAATTTTTTCCCTTGACCTTCCCCTCTCCTCCCCTACCACCCCCCTGTGTCTTCTGTCCATTGATTATGCCTATATGCATGCATACAAGTCCTTCAGTTGATCTCTTAACTCCCCCCCAGCCTTCCAGCTATAGAATGACAGTCTGTTGAATGCTGTTCTGCTCCTGTATCCGTTTATTTTCATCAATTTATAATGGTCTTTATTATCCATAAATAAGTGAGATTATGTGGTATTTTTCTTTCATTGACTGGCTTATTTCACTTAGCATAATGCTCTCCAGTTCCATCCATGCTGCTGCAAATGGTAAGAATTCCTTCTTTTTAACAGCAGCATAGTATTACATTGTGTAGATGTACCACAGCTTTAAAATCCATTCATCTGCTGATGGGCACTTAGGCTGTTTCCAAATCTTAGCTATGGTAAATTGTGCTGCTATGAACATAGGGATGCATATATCCTTTCTGATTGGTGTTTCTGGTTTCTTGGGCTATATTCTAAGAAGTGGGATCACAGGGTCAAAAGGGAGTTCCATTTTTAATTTTTTGAGGAAACTCCATACTGTTCTCCACAGTGGCTGCACCACTCTGCATTCCCACCAGCAGTGCAGGAGAGTTCCTTTTTCTCCACATCCTCTACAACACTTGTCGTTTGTTGATTTGTTGATGTTAGCCATTCTGACAGGTGTGAGATGGTACCTCATGGTTGTTTTGATTTGCATCTCTCGGATGATTAGTGACTTTGAGCATGTTTTCATATGTCTCTTGCTTTCTGAATGACCTCTTTTGAGAAACACTATTTAGGACCTTTGCCCATTTTTTTTATTGGATTGTTTATCTTCCTTTTGTTATGTTGTATGAGCTCCCTATAAATGTTGGAGATTAGACCCTTATCGAAGATAACATTGGCAAATATGTTCTCCCATGCAGTGGGCTTTCTTGTTTTTCTGTTTGTGGTTTCTTTTGCGGAGAAGAAGCTTTTTATTTTAATGTAGTCCCATTTGTTTATCTTCTCTTTAGTTTCCAGTGCCCTAGGAGCTGTATCGGCAAAAAAATTGTTTCGGCATATGTCTGAGATTTTGTTGCCTTTAAATTCCTCTATTATTTTTAGGCTTTCTCATCTTAAATTGAAGTCCTTTATCCATTTTGAGTTTATTTTTCTGTATGTTATAAGTTGGTGGTGTAGTTTCATTTTTTCTGCATCTATCTGTCCAATTTTCCCAACACCATTTATTGAAGAGACTGTTTTGACTCCATTGTATGTTCCTGCCTCCTTTGTCAAATATTAATTGAGCATATTGGTTTGGGTCAATGTCTGGGAGTTCTATTCCATGTCTGTTCTTGTACCAGTACCAGGCAGTTTTGAGAACTGTGGCTTTGTAATACAGCTTAATATGTGGTATGGAGACCCCACCAACTTTGTTCTTTCTCAGGATCACTGCAGCTATTCGGAGTCTTTTTTTATTGCAGATGAATTTTTGGAGAGTTCGTTCTAGGTCTGTGAAATATGCCGTTGGTACTGTAATGGGAAGTGCAAAAATTTATAGATTGCTTTGGGTAGTATGGACATTTTAATGATGTTGATTCTACCAATCCATGAATATGGTATGTTCTACCATCTGTTTATGTCTTCCTCTGTCTCTTTTTTCAACATCCTATACTTTTCTGAGTAGAGGTCTTTTAACTCTTTAGTTAAGTTTATTCCTAGGTATCTTCATTTTTTTGGTGTGATGGTAAATAGGATTGCTTTCTTAGTCTCTATGTAATGTCACTATTGGGGTGTAGAAATGCCACAGATTTTTAACATTAATTTTGTATCCTGATACATTGCTGAATTCATTTATTAAGTCTAATAGTTTTTTAATGGCATCTTTAGGGTTTTTTATGTACAATATCATTTCATCTGCAAATAAGGACAATTTTACTTCTTCTTTTCCAATTTCGATGCCTTTTATTTCATCTTCTTATCTAATCACGATGGCTAATATTTCCAGTACTATGCCAAACAGGAATGGTGAGAGTGGGCATCCCTGTTTTGTTCCTGTTCTAAGGGGAAATGGTTTTAGTTTTTGCCCATTGAGTATGATGTTGGCTTTTACTTTGTCATATATGGCTTTTATTATGTTGAGGTATGGTCCTTCTATGCCCACTTTGCTGAGAGTTTTTATCAAAACTGGGTTTTGGATTTTGTCAAATGCTGTTACTGCATCAATTGATATGACTATGTGGTTTTTGTCTCTCAAATTATGTGATGTACCACGTTTATTGATTTGCAAATATTGTACCATCCTTGCATCCCTGAGATAAATCCTACTGGTCATGGTGTATGATCTTTCTGATATACTTCTGGATCCGATTTTCTAGGATTTTGTTGATTATTTGGCATCTATGTTCATGAGGGATATTGGCCTGTAATTCTCTTTCATTGTGTTGTCTCTATCTGGATTTGGTATTAGGGTGATGCTAGCTTCATAGAATGAGCTTGGAAGTGTTCCTTCCTCTTGAATTTTTAGGAGTAGTCTCAGGAGAACAGGTTTTAGTTCTTCCTTGAATGTTTGGTAAAACTCCCCTGTGAAACCGTCTGGCCCTGGGCTTTTATTTGCTGGAAGCTTTTTGATGACTGCTTCAATTTCCTCCATAGTGATTGGCCCTTTGAGATTTTTAGATTCTTCCTGATTGAGCTTTGGAAGGTTGTATTTTTCTAGGAATATGTACATTTCCTCCAGATTGTCTAGTTTGTTGGAGGACAGTTGTTCATAGTATTTTTTTAACAATCCGTTGTACTTCTGTTGGAATCTGTTGTTGTTTCACCTCTATCATTTCTGATTTTGTTTATTTGGGTCCTCTCTCTTTGCTTCTTGGTGAGCCTGGCTAGAGGTTCATCAATCTTGTTCATCCTTTCAAAGAACCAGCTCTTGGTTTCATTGATCTTTTGTATTGTTTTAGGATTTTTTTTGTTCTCTATGTCATTGATTTATGCTCTAATCTTTATTATCTCCTCCCTTCTTCTCACTCTGGGCTTTTCTTGATGCTCTCTTTCTAATTCTTTGAGTTGTAGAGTTAGATGATTTACTACTATTTTTCTTGTTTTTTGAGGTAGACCTGTAGAGCTATAAATTTCCCTCCCAGGATTGCTTTCAATGTGTCCCATAGGTTTTGGATTGTTGTGTTTTCATTGTCCTTAGTTTCCAGGATGTTTTTAATATGTTCTTTGATCTCATTGGTAACCCAATCAATATTTAATAACATGCTATTCATCTTCCAAGAGTTTGAGAGTTTGGGAATGTTTTTATTGTAGTTTATTTATAATATTATGCCATTGTGATCTGAGAATTTGCTTGATATGATTTCAATCTTCTTGAATTTGGGGAGACTTTGCTTGTGACCCAATAAGTGGTCTATTTTTGAAAATGTCCCATGTGCACTTGAGAAGAACGTATATTCCACGGCTTTGGGGTGAAATGTTCTGAAGATGTCAATTAAGTCCATCTGATCTAGTGAGTCATTTAGGATTCTAGAGGATTTATCCAGTGATGTCAGAGGTGTATTAAACTCCCCTACTTTGATTGTATTGTTGTCGATCTTTCCCTTGATATCTTCCAGGAGATTTTTATGTACTTGGGTGCTACTGAATTGGGTACATATATGTTTATCAGGGTTATGCCCTCTCGTTGTATCGATCCCTTTAGTGTTATGAAGTGGCCTTCCTTATCTCTTGTTATGCCCTTCACTTTGAGATCTATTTTGTCCGATATAAGTATCGCTAGCCCAGCTTTTTTTTTTATTTCCATTAGCCTGAAAGATGTTTTTCCATCCCTTCACTTTCAGTCTGTGTGAGTCCCTTATTCTGAGGTGAGTCTCTTGTAAACAGCAAATATATGGGTTGTGGTTTTTTTATCCATTCAGCTATTTGGTGTCTTTTGATTGGATCATTTAGTCCATTTACATTTAAAGTTATTATTAAAAGGTACTTGTTTAGAGCTATTTTTATATTTTGTGTCTGTGTTCTTTCTTACCTTTTTATTTCTTCTTTTTACACTAGTCCCTTTAGCATTTCTTGCATTGCTGGCTTTGTGGTGATAAACTCCTTTAGCCTTTTTTTGTCTGTGAAGCTTCTTATTTCCCCTTCAATTTTGAATGATAGCCTTGCTGGATAAAGAAATCTTGGATTCAGTCCCATGCTTTGCATCACTTTGTAAATTTCCGTCCATTCTCTTCTGGCCTGATGTGTTTCTGTTGAGAAATCATTTGATAATCTAGTGGGAGCTCCCTTGTATGTAACTTTCTGTCTCTCTCTTGCAGCTTTTAAGATTCTTTTTCCGGAACATTTGCCATGGTAATTATGATGTGTCTTGGTGTGGGTCTTTTTGGATTCATCTTATTTGAGACTCTCCGTGCTTGTGTGACTTTTTTCTTCCCCACCTCAGGTAAATTTTCTGAGATTTTTACTTCAAATACATTTTCTAATCCTTGTTCCTCTTCCTGTTGTTCTGGCACCCCTATTATTTGTATGTTGCTTCGTTTCATGTTGTTCCATAGCTCTCTTAGGCTCTTTTAATATTTTTCCCTAATAACAGTTCACTTTGGGTGTGTTTTGCTTCCCTGTCTTATAATTCGCTAATTCAGTTGTCCGCTTCTCCTAGCCTACTGTTGAAACTTTCCATGGTGTTTTTTATGGCAGCTATATCACCCTTCATTTCTTCTTCATTCTTATGTAAGTTGTTGATTTTTTTTCCTCCACCTGGTTTATGCACTCTAGGACCCTTATTCTGAATCGTTTTTCTGACATATTGCATGCATCTGTTTCATTTAGCTGCTTTTCTGGCAATTCCTCCTTTTCTTTTCTTTGTGGGTTTCTTTGTCTACCCATTTTTGGTCTCAATGACTGATCTAGATGTCGATTTGGGCAGGGGCTGCTCCTTGTGTGGCGGTGGTTCCTCAGGCTGCAGTTGCTCTTCAAGGTGGCTGCTCCTTAGATGACAGTGGCTCCTCTGGTGGGTGCTATTTGCAGGAGTGGTGTCTCTGCCTGGTAAGGGAAGCTGCTCACACAGCTGCTATTCCTTGGACAGAGGTGGGCTGATCACACAGCTGGTTCTCCTTGGATCTAGGCTGGCTGCACGCTGCTGCTTTTCTTAGATGGAGTGGGCTGCTCATTAGGCTGTAGCTGTTTGGACAGGGGCAGGTTGCTTACAGGGCGACTGCTCCTCATACAGGTGCAGGCTGCTTGCTCAGTTGTTGGTTCTCAAATGGGGGATGGGCTACTTGTGTGACCCTCTTTCTACTGCATTAGTCTCAAGGATCGCTGCTGGGTGTCGGTGCAGGCGCCAGTGCCGTGTGGATTCTTTCCAATCCTCAGGGCTCAGGTCTAGCAGAATATCCTTCTGAAAGCCTTAAATTTACCTCTCTCAGAAGACTTCTGCCTTAGCCAGGTGCACACTGTCTCCCAGCTCGATCTCCTCTGTCAATTCGGGCTGGATGCTACTCGTTTCAGCCATCACCCTATCTGTTCCCGGACAAGGCACTTGATACATCTGCTTATACCGCCATCATTTTCCAGTCCCTCAGATATTATTCACTTTTAAAGAAATGAAAACATAGCATCTTGACTCTCTTGCCTCTGTAAATCCCTTGGGGAGAAGGTAAACAGAAGATGACAGAGCTTAGCAAAGAAAGAGACTGAAGATAATTTCTGCCAGAAGCCTTATAGATTGGTTCACTATGAGATGCAGGTATAACAGAAATAGGATGTCCAGAATTTTAAAATCACCATATGTTTAAAATGCAGTACCAAATGTGTACTTACAGCAGTTTTGTATGCAGCTTCAATGTAAAATACAAGGTTCTGGATGAAATTGACTTCATCTAGGCTGTGTATGATATGAAGTCCTGAGGAAAAAGAAAATAAAGGTATACAGCTGATCAATGTGATACTGTTATAATTAATGAAATTATTAATTAACAGAAATGGAGCAAAGGGAAGGCCGGATAATATGGTCTTGCCATTTGTGCCAGGAAGCTATTGCTTAACACTCTCCAGGTCTGTTCCCCACAAATCCTGGGGGAAGGGACTGGACAGAGAAAGAATAGAGGCATGACCAGTAAAGTCTAAATGATGTAGAAAGGGTGCTTGATTGGCAGTCATACCTGGGAACAGGGCATCTGCCAGAATAGGTGTGTAGACATGGCCACTGAAAGCAAGGAAAGGTTTTATATTTAACCTCCTAAACAAAGAAGTTTCCTCTTGCTCTTTCTCCCTTGTTAATAGCGCCTTGACTCCTGGCTTGTGGAACTCTCAGACTCTGCACTTGTCCACATGGCCCCTAGACATGTAGTTCCTAGACACAATGGACTAACGAATGGACTTTAATTAGTCTGATATTACAATGGACTCAGCTCTACTATGGAACAGAAACTGGACACTGGCTTTGCTTTTAGCTCTGCTGGAGCCCCAGATGCACCATTTCAAGGACTGGTTTAAGGGAAATGGTACTTTGGAAATGGAGGGATATAACTCCATGCAAATAAAAAATCACGCCCTGACTGGTTTGGCTCAGTGGATAAAGCATCGGCCTGCGGACTCAAGGGTCCCAGGTTCGATTCCTGTCAAGGGCATGTACATTGGTTGTGGGCACATCCCCAGTGCAGAGTGTGCAGGAGGCAGCTGATCGATGCTTCTCTTTCGCTGATGTTTCTGACTCTCTATCCCTCTCTCTTCTCTGTGAAAAATTAATAAAATATATTTTTTAAAAAATCACTCATTCTCCCATGCAAGACTTAGAAAATTCTTTCTCTCATGATGTCATAAGAACCTAAGTCCCAGCAACCAGTGGGGAAAGAGATCCCCTACTGCCACCAGTGGACACTCTACTTCCACCAAAAACAAATGACCAATATAGGCTTTACAGGCAGCCATAATGACTAAATGACCCCACTATTCCCAAGTAATCCTACTCTTCTTAGGTACTTTGATTCTTAAAAAATATCACAGATCAATCATAGGCTAGTCTTCAACTAAGTGAGATACCAGCATATTTTAACATGGACAAATTTTAACTGTTATTTGTAGGTATTAATAGGAAGTCTCAGACTCCTGATTCTATAGATAACTAATTTATAATTTGCTAAAATGTACAAATCTAGGCATCTGGAAAAACATAAATCTAGAAGAATTGGAAAGAATCTAAATACTGAGCAAGAAGTAGGTAAACATTATGCCTCTAAGGAAAACTTAAAACTATATTTTTTTGAGTAATAATGAGAATTGATCTAAATGTAAGCTATACAAAGATAATATATCCTATATAATAAAAGTCTAATATGCAAATTGACTGAATGGCAGATTGACTGGTTGGTGGGGGGCAGGGGCAGTGAGCGGGTGGCACCAAGCCAGCCAAGGCGGGTGCCAGTGGGCAGAGGGAGGAGACGGCAGTCAGGTGGCGGTGGCGACCAGAGGCAGTGGAGGGGTGATCAGGGGTGGAGCCAGTTACCTCCTGCAGAGGAAGCCAGACTAAGCTGTCAATCAAACATCCCCTGAGAGCTCCCAAACTGTGAGGGTGCAGGCTGGGCTAAGAGACCTTCACCCGCCAAGTGCATGCATTTTCGTGCACTGGGCCTCTAGTATAAATATAAAATCTTCCCACACTTTCAGTGGCCATGCCTATACAGCTATTCTGGCCAATGCCCTATTTCTCGGAATGACTGATAGACAAGCACCCTCTCTACCCAGTGGAGTGTTTTGCATGAATTATCTACTTAATTTTTACAACATCCCTAAGAGGTGGGTACTTCTGAGGCTTTGAGATATTATTTGCCTAAGGTCATGTAACTAACAAATAGGACTCCATTGATTATCAACTTCTGCATCACTTTAGAGACAAAGATCCTACCAAGATGCCATACTGCTCTCCAATATGTACAGTACAATCCATTTTTGTTTAAAAAGTAACACTTTTCTCTTTTCCCCATCTCTTATTTCTAATGAAATACCAACAAGTATACAGTGAAAGTCTTCCATTTGAATCACATCACTTCCACTCCGCCAAATCTCCTTTCTAGAGGAAATAAGTTTAACTAATTTCCTCTGTATCCTTCAGAGATACACTATGCACATATAAAAATTACACAAAGAATAGAACTAGATTATGCTGCACCTTGCTTTTTTCATATATCACTTGGAGACAGTTTTAAGTATATCTGCCTCATTTTTTAATAGCCACACAGCTTTCCATAGGATACTCATATAACCAGTTCATTATTCAAACACATTGAAGTTCTAATCTTTTATCTCCACAATCAGTGCTGTTATGTGTATCTATGTATTTATATATCTTTGTGCACATGTACCAGTATATCAAGGTAAATTCTTAGAATTAGAATTGCTGAGTCACATATTTATACATAATTTTTCCAAAATGTTATTATGAAATTTTTCAACAAACAAAAGAAATTAGTATTTTACAGTGCACACCTGTACACACACAACCTGGGCTCAACCATTAACATTTCACTATAGTTTTTCTCTTTTTTTAATTGTAGTAAGAGTAAGGGGAAAGAAAGGAGGGAGGGAGGGAGGGAGGGAAGGAGGGAGGGAGGGAGGGAGGACAAAAAGTCAACAAACCCAATGGAAGAAGATATTTGCAAACGTGTCCCAACTGGGAATCAAACCAGTAACTTGGGTATGTGCCCTAAGAATCAAACCCGCCATATTTTGGTGTAGGGGAAGAAGCTCCAACCAACTGAGCCTCACTGGGCAGGGCTTAGTATACTTTCTCAACATCTATCTATCCATCCATCAATCCATCTTATTTTTGATACATTTCAAAGTGAGTTGCAAATATCAGTACACATCTCCATAAATACTTCACCATATATGTATTAAATATTGATAATTATCACCAAGTTATTATGTAAAGTTTCACAGTTTATATACCAAATAGCACTAAATGCTTGTTCCCTACACCCCATCAACACTTGCTTTAATAATTTTTTAAATATTTGCCTCTCTAATAGATGAGAAATAGAATCTGTGTTTAATTTGAAGTTCTTTTATTATGAATGTTTGAGTCTTTTTATACGCTTATAAGCCATCTATATGTCCATTTGCTCATAATATTGTCTAAAAGGGCTTCTCCACATCTTAGAATCCTAACTGTTCTTTCAAAGCCTAGCTCAAATTCTAGCTCCTCTATGATGCTGTCATTGATTCCCCTCTTCTGTGCTTCATTTAATTTTAATTTCCCTGCTCTCATAAACTAGTTTTTTAGTTTGTAATATAGATATATCTGCACCCCAATTAAAAGGAAACAACCATGTCTCATTTATATTTGCAGGTTATAAATATATTTCACATAGTCCCTGAAAGAATCTCATAGCATTTTGAATGGAATTAAATAATATGGAATAGCACATGTTTAATAATTATTTATTGAATATCTGAAACAGCCAAGATGGCTGCCAATGGGACAGCAGGCTGTAAGACAGTGTGTGAGTGAGAAAACGAAAGGAGAGAGTGTGGATGTGAGGGGAGTGTCTGTATTTGTGAGGGACAGCTACATTCCACACAGGGCTGTTGGGGACTGGCAGACCAGGTTCCCCTGGCTGGGCAGCCTCTACTACTGCTGAAATCTCTCCTGGAGAGGCTGGCTCTGCCACAGAGACTGCACCATCTTGAAGGAGAGACTGACTGTGATTGGAAGCCCAGCATTACCTTCAACTGGGGAGATCTTGGATACCTGCTGGGATCCTACAACCACAACACCCAGGGACCAGCTGCCTCAACTGTGAACCCACAACATGGGGACTCCAGCCTCCTGGAGCATGGGCACATAAAAAGTCTGTCCAGGGGGAGACAAAGCAGCGCCGAATACGCAGACAGGCCCTGTGCCTTCTCACAGAGCAGAGAGAAGGAACAGTTGAATCAAACAACACCCACCTGGAATTTGTGAATTAAACACAGCTGGTAAGGCAATCCATGGACAGAAAGGTCAGATATCACCTAGAGAAAAGTGAGATATGGAAGCCAGGGTGGAGGGAGAAACACTAACAGCATGAACTAGAGTCTCAGAGGAAGACTGCACCCCACAAAATCCATGGTTATTTGGGTCAGTGTAGCCCTTGAATGTGGAAGGGGGTCCACAGGGCTGCTGGCAGAAGGGGACTCTAGATATTAGCCCACAGCTGGGCTGGACCCAGAAAGGCAGCATGAAGTACTACACCCGCTGCACAGTGCCGGGGGAAAAGACACAAGTCTGTGTGCTTCCTGTGTCTTTTACTTTTTACCTCCTTACTTTTGCTTGCTAAGTCCAGCATATAGGATCTTCCAATTAAAAACACTCACCAAGACTGCAGGAGAAAGTTGTTTTTGTGGAAACTGGGGAAGAGTGGGGAGAGATGATCAGGAAACCAGCTCTGCGACAGTCCGTCCCAACCCAGTATTAAGTGTGGCAGGGAAAGAACAATCTAAACCTTGGGTACAGAGGACTTTTAATTCCTGATATTAATACAGAAACACTGCCACCCAGGGGCTGTATCAGAAATTATCTCTTGTGTAAATTCAATTGAAGGCATGGAGAAATACAGTAAGCAGAGAGATCCTGTCTGATTGAAAACAGGGTTGTGGCTTATAACACAGAGGAGTAGTGAATAGCAGGGAACGCCAATACTGTGCTGACCACCTGACAGGAAACAGACATGCCAAGCAGAATATTAGAGGAAGGGAATGATCTTCACTACTTCTTTTTTTATTTTTTTATGTTTTACTTAAGAAACTTTTTTTTCTCACTTGATTTTACTTTTTATCATTACATTTTTATTTTTGATTATTATTACTAGTATTATTTTACGTTTTTAAAAGTTTTATTTTATTTTTTCTTTATTTTATTTTGGGATAAGTGATCTACATTCTATTTTTATCATTATTTTAGCATTAGTTTACTCTCTCAATTTTTCCTTTATGCCAACACTCTCTTCCACACTTTTCCTCTTTTTAATAAATGTTTCTCTTACCCTGTTCCTGCTTTAGTTTTTCTCTATCCTTTCTTTTTACTCTGTTAAAAATTGATCTTACTCATATATCTAATTTTCTCTCCTCTACTCCAAGTCCATGCAAACTTATCTCTTCTCTTTCTTCATTATCCAATTTTTTCCTTCATTTTTTTCTTTTTCTCTCTTTCTGTATTGTTGTTGTTGTTTGTTTCACTGTTTGTTAGTTTATGTTTTCTTTTTCTTTTATTGCTTCTTTTTTCCTCTCCTCACTTGTTCTCTTCTACTAATAGCTTAATTAATTCAAATCACCAACTCAAGCTTACCTACTCTGTATTCTCCTTTTAAATAGTAGGTGAATACATATATAAAGAAAGGGGAAATTTATACACACACACACACACACACATGTACACACACTAGGGGCCCGGTGCACAAAAATTTGTGCACTTGGGGTGTCCCTCAGCCCGGACTGTGTCCTCTCGCAGTCTGGGACCCCTCAGGGGTGTCCACCTGCTGGTGAGCCTGCCCAGCCTGGGTGGGGGCTGATGGCTGTTTACAGGCTGGTAAAGCCTCTCAGTGGGGAACCTCAACCCATGGGGGTGTGGCCAGCCTAGGTGAGGGTATGAGGGCTGTTTTCAGGCTGCACACAGTCCCTTCAAGTTTTGGGTCCCTACTGGGGTGTCTGGCCAGCCTGGGTGCGGAGCTGGGGGCCATTTTCAGGCTTCCCACAGCCCATTCAGGTTGTGGGTCCCTACTGGGGTGCCTGGGCAGCCTGGTTGAGGAGCTGAGGAGTGTTTTCAGGCTGCCCACAGCTCCCATTGACCCAACATCCCAGCAAGGATGGCTCGAATCTGGTTTATTTATCTTCTATAACTGAAACTGTTGCTTTAAGCCAAGGCCTAGGAAGGTAACGAAGCCTCCTGTTTGCTTCAGCTCTGTGGTTTCTATAATTGCAACTATGTTGCCATGCGCAGAGGCCCAGCCGGCCTAAGCAGACAGTTTACTCTTGGTGCAATGGAAAACTCCTGTTTACTGTAGCTCCGTGAATGCCGGCCTCCATCTTGGCTGGGTTAATTTGCATACAGCTGCTCCAATTGGCTGGTGGGCGTGGCTTAGATGTCGCGGAGAAACGGTCAATTTCAATGTTACTCTTTTATTAGATAAGGTGTGTGTGTGTATAAATTTTATTTCATATATATACTAGAGGCCCAGTGCACATAATTTGTACATAATTTGTGCACTCTCAGGGGTAGGTCCCACAACCGAGCCTGTACCCACTTGCAGTCCAGCAGCAGGCCTAAGCCATCAGTCAGATATCCTTAATGCTGCCACAGTGGTGGGAGAGGCCATGAGCCTGGCTTCTGGCTGAGTGCTGCTCCCCTGTGGGAGTGCACTGAGCCTGCATTGAGCATCTTCCCCCTGGTGGTCAGTGCATATCATAGTGAGCAGTTGAGCAGCCTTATCATATCATTAGCATATTACGCTTTGAGTGGTTGAATGGACGATCGGACACTTAGCATATTAGGCTTTTATTATATAAGATTTTTAATAGATATATTTTCTCTTCTTTTGTACTTTACTTTTTACATTTCTTCTTATACACTCATTCTCTTTCTATCTCCTCTATTCTGAATTGTGGCCATTTCCCCATTCATTCAATTCCTTGACCTTACCTTCTGGAAATAAGCTCTGTTCCTCAGATTCATCTGGGTGCATGTTGTTTAAGTCTTTGTTGTTTGCATTTTTTGGATTAGTTGTTGTTTTATTGGAGTTTTCTCCCCATATACATATAATTTTCCCCTCCTTTTTCCTTCTCTTTCTTTTCTCTCTTACATTTTTCCTTTTCTTAATATAATTTTTACACTCTTTTCTATATCTTAATTCAATTTTCTCTAGTGGTCAACTTTATTTGGGTTTATTAGTATTGTGAATAAATTTGTGTATGATGCACTGTGAATTGTGTCTTGTCGTGTTGTACTTTGTACCTTTAAGTCAATGCAGGAGAGAGAGAGCTACATAACCACACACCCAGAGAATAGCAATCATGGGAGACAAAGAAACAGCTGCATATGAAAGAAAAGGAGGCATCACCAGAAAAAGAAGTAAATGAAATGGAGGCAAGCAATATGTCAGGGCAATGGTCATAAGGTCACTGAAAAGGATGGAGGACAAATTCAACAGTATGTATAAGTACCAAGAGGAAGAAAAAGACTAATAAAAAATGGAAAATGACATTGCTGCAACAAAGAACTCAATAGAAAGTATCTACAGTAGACTACAAGAAGTGAAGGACCAAATTGGTGAGCTAGAAGACAAGGTAGGAAAAAATAGAGCAGCATCTGGAAAAAAACTTTAAAAAACAGGAGGAAAACCTAAGGGAACTTTGGAACAACATGAAATTAAACAACATCCACCTAATAGGGGTGCCTGAAGGGGAGGAAACGAAGCAAAGAATAGAAAACCTGTTTGAAGAAATAATGACAGAAAACTTCCCTGATATAGGAAAGAAAAAACTCACACAAATCCAAGAAGATCAGACTCCCAAACAAGATGAACCCCAAAAGACTAGCACCAAGACACATTATAATTAAATAGGCAAACACCAATGACGAAGTAAGAATCTTAAAGGCTGCCAGAGAGAGACAGAAAATTATCTACATGGATGTCCCATCAGACTATTGACTGTTTCTCAAAAGAAACACACCAGATAAAAAGGGACTGGAATGAAATATACAAAGTCATGCAAAGCTAGGGTCTGAATTCAAGAATACTGTACCCAAGAAGACTATCAATCAAAGTTGAGGGTGAAATCAGGAGCTTCACTGACGAAAAAGGACTAAGGGAGTTTATTACCACCAAACCAGCAATGCAAGAAATGCTAAAGGGTCTGCTGTAAAAATAAGAAATAAGAAGGGAAATAGGCATAAAGAATAAAAATGGCAACAAAGAAGTACTTATCAATAATAACTTTAAATGCAAACAGACTAAGTGTGCCAAACAAGTGACACAGGGTAGCTGAGTGGATAAAATATGACCCACATACACGCTGTCCACAGGAGACCTGCCTCAGAACAAAGGACTCATACAGACTGATGGTGAAAGAATGGAAAAAGGATTTTCAGGTGAATGAAAATGAAAAAAAAAGCTGGGGTAGCAATACTTATATCTGACAAATTAGACCTCAAAGTGAAGGCCGTAACAACAGATAAGGACATTTCATAATACTAAAGGGAACAATTCAACAAGAAGATATAACTCTGGTAAACATATATGCACCCAATACAGGAGCACCCAAAGACATTAAAAAAAACTTCTGGAGGATATCAAGGGAGAGACTGACAGAAATACAGTCATAGTAGGGGACTTTAATACCCAACTAACACCACTGAACAAATCCTCTAAACAAAACATTAGCAAAAAAAAAACACCAATCCGAAATGACTCACTAGATCCAATGGAATTAATTGACATCTTCAGAACATTGCACCCCAAAGCCACAGAATATACATTCTTCTCAAGTGCACATGGGTCATTTTCAAATACAGACCATATATTGGGACACAGGCAAAGTATATTTAAATTAAGGATGATAGAAATCATATCAACCATCTTCAGAGATCACAACGGCATAAAATTAGACACCAACTACAATAAAAACAATTAATAAAAATCAAACACCTGGAGGCTAAATAGCATGCTAGTAAATCTTAATTGGCATCATGGCAATGAATGAGAATGAATACACAACTATGGGACACAGTGAAAACAGTCTTGAGAGGGAAGTTCATAGTTCTACAGGAATACCTCAAAAAACTAGAAAAATTGTCATAAATTTTCTATTACTACAACTCAAAGAGTTAGAAGGAGAGCAACAATAAAATCCAACATAAGCAGAAGGAAGGAAATAAAGAACAGAGCAGAAATAACTGATATAGAGACCCAAAAAGCAATACAAAAGATCAATAAAACCAAGAGTTGGTTAAAAGGATAAAGAAGACTGATGAACCTCTAGCCTGGCTCATTAAGAAGCAAAGAGATGACCCAAATAAATAAAATCAGAAATGAAAGAGTTGAAGTATCAACTGATCCCACAGAAATACAACTGTTTATGAAAAAAATAGCATGAACAACTCAATTTCAACAAAATGGACAATCTAGATGAAATGGACATATTCCTAGAAAAATACAAGCTCCCAAAAGTCACTCAGTAAGAACCAAAAAACCTGAATCGGCCAATAACTACTGAAAATATTTAAACAGGGATCAAAAGTCTTCCAGCAAATAAAATCCCTGGTCCTGACAGCTTCACAGGGTATTCTACCAAGTATTCAAAGAACTAACCGATTTTGCTCAGACTATTTCAAAAAATTCAAGAGGAAAGAACACATCCAAGCTCCTTCCATGAAGCCAGCATTACAGTAATCCCAAAACCAGATAAAGAAACCACAAAGAAAAGTACTACAGGCCAATATCCTCAATGAACATAGACACTAAAATCCTCAACAACATTCTATCAAATCGGATTCAGCATTACATTAGAAAGATCGCACACCATGACCAAGTAGGATTTATTCTGGGTATACAAAGATGGTACAACATCTGCAAATCAATAAATGTGATACATCACATAAACAAACTGAGAGACAAAAATCACATAATCATATCAATCGATGGAGAAAAAGCATTTGACAAAATCCAATACTCTTTCTTGATAAAAACTCTCAGTAAAGTGGGAATTGAGGGATCATACCTCAACATAATAAAAGCCTTATATGACAAACCTACAGCCAACAGCATACTTAATGGGCAAAAACTAAACTCATTTCCCCTAAGAACAGGAATAAGGCAGGGATGCCCACTCTCACCACTCCTGTTTGACATAGTACTAGAAGTGCTGGCCATAGCTATCAGTCAAGAAGAATAAATAAAAGGCATCCAAATTGAGAAAGAAGTAAAACTCTCCCTATTCACAGATGACATGATACTATACATAGAAATCCTCAAAGACTCCATCAAAAAACTATTAGACCTAATAAATGAATTCAGCAATGTAGCAGGATACAAAATTAACACCCAGAAATCTATGGCCTTTTATACACCAATAATGAACTCACAGAAAAAGAAATGAAAAAAAAATCCAATTTACTGCTGCAACAAAAAAATTAAGCTACCGAGGAATAAACTTAACTAAGGACGTTAAAGACCTGTATTCAGAAAACTACAGGACATTGAAAAAAGACATAGAGGAAGATATAAACAAATGGAAGAACTGTTCATGGATTGGTAGAATCAACATCATTAAAATGTCCATACTACCCAAAGCAATCCACAGATTCAGTGCAATCTCCATTAAAATACCAACGGTATATTTCAAAGATCTTGAACAAACTCTCCAAAAATTCACCTGGAATAAAAAAAGATCCAGAATAGCTCCAGCAATGTTGAGAAATAAGAACAACATTGGAGGGTTCACAATACCAGATATCAAGCTATATTACAAAGTCATGGTTCCCAAACTGCCTGGTACTGGCACAAGAACAGACATATAGACCAATGGAATAGAACAAAGAACCCAGAATTTGACCCAAGCCATTATGCTCAATTAATATTTGAGAGAGGAGGCAAGAGCATACAATGGAGTCAAGACAGTCTCTTCAATAAATGATGCTGGGAAATTTGGTCCGATACATGCAAAAAAAGTGAAACTAGATCTCCAACTTACACCATACACAAAAAGAATCTCAAAATGGCTAAAGGACTTAAATGTAAGACAGGAAACCATTAAAAGTCTACAAGACTCCCTAGGCAGGAAAATATCAGATGAATGTCATAGCAACATCTACAGACATAGCTCCTGGGGCAATGGAGACTACGGAGAAAATAAGGAAATGGGACTACATCAAAATAAAAAGCTTCTGCACAGGAAGAGAAACCATCCAACCAAACAACAACAAAGCCCACTGCCTGGTAGAACATATTTGCCAATGATATTTCAGATAAGGGTTTAATCTCCAAAATTCACAGATAACTCATACAATTTAACAAAAAGAATATAAACGATCCAATCAAAAAATCGTCAAAGGATCTACCATATTTTCAGGCATAGAAGATGACTGAGCGTATAAGACAACCCCCAACTTTTGAGAAGATTTTCCCGGGTTAAAAAGTCAACTTACACGCCAGAAAATACGGTATATAGACACTTTTCAAAAGAGGATATACAGAAGGTCCAGAGATATATGAAAACATGGTCAAAGTAACTAACCATCCAAGAGATGCAAATCTAAAGGACAATGAGGTACCATCTCACACCTGTCAGAATGGCTATAACCAACAAATCAACAAATGACAAGTGCTGGAGAGGATGCGGAGAAAAAGGAACCCTCCTGCACTTCTGGTGAGAATGCAGACTGGTGCAGCCACTGTGGAAGACAGTATGGAGTTTCCTTCAAAAGTTAAAAATGGAACTCCCTTTTGACCCCACTTCTAGGACTATATCCCAAGAAACCAGAAACACCAATCAGAAAGGATATATGAACCTGTATATTCATAGCAGCTTAATTTACAATAGCTAAAATTTGCAAACAGCCTAAGTGCCTATCAGCAGTTGAATGGATTAGAAAACTGTGGTACATCTACACAATGGAATACTATGCTGCTATAAAAATAAGGAACTTTTACCACTTGCAACAGCATGGATCGAACTGAGGAGCATTATGCTAAGAGAAATAAGCCAGTCGGAGAAAGATAAATATCATATGATCTCACTCCTATGTGGGATATAATGATCAACATAATTTGATGAACAAGAATAGATGCAGAGACAAATGGTAGGTGGGGTCAGAGAGCAACCAAAGGACTTGTATGCATGCATATTAGCATAACCAATGTACACAGACACTGGTGCAGTGGGGGCTTGCCAGGGTTGGGAATGGCTTGGGGAGGGGCGTCAACTGGGGAAAAAGGAGACATATGTAAAACTTTAGACAAGAAAACAATATGTGTCTGAAACAATTATGTTAACCACAGGAGAAAACCTGTCTCTTGAAGCAATACCATACTTGCAGAGCCTCTGGGTCATGTCCCTTCTGTAGAGCCAAGGCACTGCTTGCAGAACAGAGGGTGTAGATTTGAATATACAGAGGTCAAATGAGGTAGGGTAGGGCAAAGCCCAAGATGGCAGTTCCATAATAAAGGATACTAAAACATTAAGGGGTCCAGAAATGAGGTCAACTAAATGGTCTACGCCACTTAGACTGACTTACACTCACCTAAAATTAAGCCTCGATCACCCTCATTTTTAAAAATCACATTTTTTAGATATAATTCACATACAATTCATCCATTTCAAGTATGTAGTTTAATCATTTTAGGGTATGCAGTATTCTGTAACCATCACCACAATTTTGAAACATTTTTTCATTACCCCCAAAAGAAACCCATTAGCAGTCACTCCCCATTTCCGTCCAACAATCACATCTGCCAATTAAGCCATCACTAATCTACTTCAGGGCTCTATAGACATATCATACTGGACATTTATATAAATGCAATCATACAATATATGGCCTTTTATGTCTGGGTTCTTTTACTTAGCATGTTTTCAAGATTTATCTATGTTGTAGCATATATCAGCACTTCATTGCACTTTATTGCTAAACATACCCTGTGTGGATGCATCACATTTTACTTACGCAATGATTACTTGATGAGCATTTAGTTTGTTTGAATTTTTGCTATTATAAATAATGCTATAATGAACACTGAGGTATATGCACAAACTTTTGAGTGAATGGTTACATTTCTATTGGGTATATACCTAGTATAGAAATTGCTAGACCATATGATAATCCTCTTTACATTTTGAAAACTGACAGGTTGTTTCACATAGTGGCTACACCATTTTAACATTCCTAACAACGTATGAGGGTTTTTCTCCATATCCTCAGAAACACTTCTTATTTTCCAACTTTCTGATTATAGTCATCCTAGTGGGTGTACCATGGTATCTCATTACATTTTTTTCTAAATAGCTTTATTAAATTTGGGGGGCAAAATTGGTTAATAGGATCATATAGGTTTCATGTATAAATTTGTTATATGATCTGCATATTTCATTGTGTGCCTACCCACTCAAAGGCAACCCATCTTCTCTCACCGTTCATTAGGCCCCTGCCACTCCTCAACCCCTTCCCTCTAACAACTACCACACTGCTGTCTGTGTCCCAGTGTTGCAGTTTTATATCCCAAATATGAGTGAAATCTTATGGTTCTTAAGTTTTTCTGACTTATTTAACTTACCATAATACTCTCAAGGTCTATCCATGTTGTCTCAAATGGCAATATTTCATCTTTTCTTAGGCTAAGTAGTATTCCATTGGTTATATGTACCACATCTTCTTTATTCAATCCTCTATCAAAGGACACATTGGTTGTTTCCCTATCTTGGCCACTATGAATAATGTTGCAAAGAACAATAGGAGTGTATATATCTTTGCAAATAAATGTTTTTAAGTAGATACCCAGAAAAGGGATTGCTGGGTCATATGGTAACCCTATTCTTAATTTGAGGAACTGGCAAGGTGTTTTCCATAGTGGTTGTACAAGTCTACATTCCCACCAGCAGTGGATGAGGGTTTCCTTTTTTCCACAATCCCTCCAACACTTGTTATTACTTGTATTGTTGATAATACACATTATAACAGGTATGAGGTGGTATCTGTGTAATTTTGCCTTTCATTTCCCTAATTGCTAGTGAGGATGAACATTTTTTCATATATCTATTGGCTGTTCGTATGTCTTGGGAGAGGTATCTGTTCAGGTCCTCTGTCCATTTTTTAATTGGATTGTTTGATTGCTGTTGATTTTATGAGTTCTTTACATATTTTGAATATTAAACATCTGTTGGAGTTGTTTGCAAATATCACTTCCCATTCAGTTGGTTGACTCTTTGTTTTGTTGTCAGATTCTTTCCTGTGCAGAAGCTTTTTACTTTGATATAGTCCCATTCATTCTTTTTTCCCTCTACTTTTCTTATCTTTGGGGTCAAGTTCATAAACTGTTGTCTATGACCAAAGTCCATAAGTTTGTTATATACATATTCTTCTTTGTAATTTCAGACCTTATATGTAGGTCTTTGATGATGTATTTTGAATTAATTTTTGTGCATGAGGACAAAGAGTAATCTAGTTGCATTATTTTGCATGTGGCTTTTCAATTTATTGAAAAGGTTTTCTTCATTGTATTCTTCTGGGTCCTTCGTCAAAAATTATCTGCCCATATACATGTGTTTTTATATCTGGGTTCTCAATTCTATTCCATTGATCAGTGTGTCCATTTTTCTGTCAATACCATGCTTTTTTTTATTATCATAGCTCTGTAGTGTAATTAAAGTCAGGTAGTGTAATACCTCTGACTTCATTCTTTTTTCTCAGAATTACTTTGGTTTTGGGGGGATCTTTTGTGCTTCCACTTAAATCTGATAAATTTTTATCCTACTTCTTTAAAAATGACTTTGAAATTTTGATTGGGATCGCATTAAATTGTATAGCACTTTGGGGAATATGGCCATTTTAACTATGTTGATTCTTCCAATCCATAAATATGGAATATCTATTCATTTCATTGTGTCTTTTTCAACTTCTTTTAAAAATACTTTGTAGGTATTTCACATCCTTTGTTTATTCCTGGGCATTTTATTTTTTTGTTGCAATTGCAAAAGGAATTGTGGTTGTTTTTTCCCATTTATTTTTCTGATGTTTCATTGTTAGCAGGAAGGCAGTGGATTTTTGTACATTAATTGTAGATCCTACAACTTTACTGTATTCCTTTATTGCTTATAAATTATATGATGGAGTTTTTAGGATTTTCTATATAGAGAATTATGTCATCTGTAAAAATTGATACCTTTACTTCTGCCTTCCAGATTTGGAGGATGCCTTCCATTTATTTCTCTTGCTTACTGCTCTGACTAGGACTTTCAGAAACATATATATATATATATATATATATATATAGCCAGGGGCCGTCACATCCAAAATGACAGGTGGTACAACTGGTCACCAGGCGGGGTAGGGGGCAGCGGGGCTGGGCGAGGCACGCACAATGAGGTTGTTACCCTCTGACCTAGCCCAGGAAAAGGCCTAATGACCTTTTTTCTGCCTCAGCAGCTGCAGATCAGGCCTGGAGAGTGGATTGGAGAGAGAGGCAGGGCCTCATCAGCAGCCACCATGGCTGCTGGCAAGGCCCGGAGAGAGAGAGAAGCGAGCCCTGATCAGCAGCTGCCATGGAGGCTGTGGATCAGGCCCGGAGAGAGGCCTGGAGGCAGAAGCAGGCAGAGGGGTTAGGGAAAATCAAGCAGGCAGGCAGAGGCAGTTATGGGAGATCAAGCAGGCATACAGGTGAGCTGTTAGTAGCCAGCGATTCCAGATTGTGAGAAGTCATGGCTGTGCGATTGGGCCTAAACCAGCAGTCGGAGATCCCCCAAGGGGTCCCCGACTGGAGACAGTGCAGGCTGCACTGCAGGAACCCCCTCCCCATGCATGAATTTCATGCACTGTGCCTCTAGTGTTCAATAACAGTTGTGAGAGTGGTACTGATTACAAAGGAAAAGTTTTCAGCTTTTTGCAATTGAGTATGAAACTGACTAAGGATTTGTTACATATGTTCTTTATTATGTTGAGGTATTTTCCTTCTATTCTAATTTATTGAGTGTTTTAATCATAAATGAATGTTCAATCTCATTAAATGCTTTTCTGCACCTACTGGTAAGATCATATAATTTTTATCTTTTCTTTTGTTAATGTGGTGTATTATATTGGTTGATTTGCAAATGTTTAACTATCCTTGTGACACTGAAATGAACCCCACATGATTATGATGTATTATTTTTGATGTATTGCTATATTCTATTTACTAGTATTTTGTTGGGATTTTTGCATCTGCATTCATCAGAGATATTGGTCTTTAGTTTTCTTATTCTGTTATTTTGCCAGGTTTTGGTATCAGAGTTATGCTGGCCTCATAAAATGTGTTAGGAAGTATTGGCTCATCTCAATTTTCTGAAAGTGTTTGAGAAGGATAGGTTTTAAATCTTCTTTGAATGTGTGGTAGAATTCACTGGTGAAACCATCTGGTCCTTGACTTTTTTTTTGAGGGACGTTTTTGATGGTTTTTCAATTTCCTCACTACTGAGGTTTTCCAATTCTTTGAGATGTAGTGTAGGAATGTTATATATTTGCAGGAACCTCTCCATTTCTTCTAGGTTATTGAATTTTGTGGCATATAGTTTTTCATAGTATTCTAGAATGATCCTTTATATATCTGTGATGTCTGTGGTGACTTTTCCACTTTCATTTCTGATTTTGTTTATATGGTTCTGTTCTCTTTTTTCCCTTTGGATTAGCCAGGGGATGTCTATTTTATTAATCTATTCAAAGAATCAGCTCTTTGTTTTAATTTTTTCTTTAGTCTTTTTGTTCTCTATTTAATTCAGTTCTGCTCTAATTTTTATTATTTCCTTTCTTCTGCTGACTTTTCGTTGTTTTTGTTCCTCTTTTTGCAGTACCTTAGATATAATGTTAACACATTTTTTGCGGAAGACGAGTAAAATCGGATCCACCAGGGAGACTGTCAATGGACATGAGGAAATATACATTGGAACCTCTAGTTGGAACTGGCAAAAATAAAAATGTTTTACGTTGTTGTCGTGTGTGTGCCACTCATAAACTACGCACTGAAATGCGGTACATGTGCAAGTTTTGTAATGTACCCCTGCACAAAGGAAAGTGTTTCGAACGCTACCACACAGTGAAGCACTATTAGTTTACAGGTTTTTTATAAGATCTGTTGAAAATTTTGAAAAAAGAGAAGCAAGATGGCGGCATAAGGTAAACACCGTAAATGCAGCTGTGCACAACTATTTCAGAATAACCATGAAAAGAAAACATGGACACCACTCACACCCACAGGAAGGCTGGCTGAGTGAAAATCCTACAACTAGAAAGAAACAGACTCAGAGGAGTGGCGGAAGCAAAGTACAGAGATACGGAGGCGAGTGCACGGGGCTCGGGGAGAGGGCTGGTGCCGCAGGACACGGTTCTTTTCCAAAACGTAGAGAGCCACAAGCTCCCGGTGGCTCTGAACTCCAGTTCCAGGCACACACCCGGAGAAGGCGGACTGACTGGCACCGGGCGGAAATCCAAAGCGTGTTTCTCTCAGTATTGCTTGCAGCAATTACCACGGGACACAGAGACGCAGTGACTCTTAGTGCAGGGCTGAGAATCAGCCATAGCTATTTGCTCTGCCCAGCCCTGCAAACTCCCCGAGGCCCCGCCCCTCCCAAGCTGCGTCAGAAGCTTTTCCATATAAAAGGCTGAGAAGCCTAAGGCAAAGGCTAAATCAACACCTCCTTAAAGATACAAGAGCCAGCCTCACCCAGTGGCCAGAGTGGGACCATCCTAAATAAAACTCAGATCCACAAGGAACACACTTGGGGAAGACACGCAGTGAACACAAAAGCCCCACTGGGAGAAGGAAGATGGCTGCCGATGAGAAAGACGACTGAAAGACAATGAGAGAGAGAGAGAAGGAATGGAGAGTGTGTGGATGTACCAAGCGTGGAAATTTGTGGGTGTGTGACAGCTATACTCCAGAGGACTGTTGGAGAACCCGAATGGGGCTCCCTTAACCGGGCGCTGCCTCCACTGCTGCTGAAATCTCTCCCAGAGCTGCTGAATCTGCTGCGGA
>PVJC01022297.1:0-27478 GCA_004026665.1 Murina feae | reverse complement strand
CCGACCCCCTGCCGCCTCTTTCCCGCTCCCCGATGCCCCGCAAAGGGCCTGGGAAGCCCACCAAGCAGGCCACCGACCCCCTGCCGCCTCTTTCCCACTCACGGGTCCTGGGTCCTGCGCTGTCCCGCCCTGCAGCCGCTCTGTGCACTCGGGAGGTCCCTCAGCCTGGCCTGTGCCCTCTCACAGTCTGGAACCCCTCGGGGGATGTCCACCTGCTGGCGTGCCTGACCAGCCTGGGTGAGGGGCTTTAAGGCTGCCCACAGCTCCCATTGACCCAACGTCTCAGCAAGGCTGGCTGGACGCAGGTTTCCTGAAGTTTATCTCCTATAATTGATGCTGTTCCTTTAAGGCGAGGGCTTTTACTAAGGAAGCCTCCTCTGCCTCACCATTGGCTTCTATAATGAAACAATTGATGCACTTAATTGTTGCAAATGTGTGTTTTGCTTCAGGCCAAAGGCTAAGGAGCCAGGGAGCAGGTAGTTTCACTTTCGCTCCTGCTGCAACGGACGCTGCCTAAACGTTTACTCAGGTCCGTGAGTGGCGGCTGCCATGTTGGCTGGGCTAATTTCCATACAGTCACTCTGATTGGCTGTGGGCGTCACGGAGAAACGGTTAATTTTACTATTCCGCTTTTATTAGTTTAGATTAGGTAAATTTCGCACCGGCTGTAATGATCCTTAATTCTGACTGCAAATTGCTGCAGGTTCTAAATTATCTTTAAAAATCATTGTAAAGTTTTTATAAAGTTTTGATGTCTAGTTAAATCCTTTTAACATCATTGGCTCACCAGTAACAGTGACCTTGCAATTCTTTTTAATGAGATCTGATCTCACCCAATGATGAGCTGTTTTCATTTCACTTTTAAGATACTCCCAATAACTAATTTTAAGGACATATTCTAAAATCACTTAAAATTAGATAGAATTTTATTGGAGTTAAAAAAAATCCAAAATTTATAGGATGTGCTCTAAGATTAAGTGAATGATCAATTTGTGGTTGTCATGGCTAACATCCAGTGTAACAGAATGTGAACAGATGCAAGTTCAATGTGAAGTAGGACAGTGCAAACACTTTCATTTGCTGAGAAAAACACTGATTCAAACAATTAATTGCTTCGTATTGTGTTTATATAAAAATCTCAAAAGAAGTCATAATGGTTCTTACACTAAAATATCTGCAATGTGATACAATTTTTTTTTAGATTGTGTTTTTGTTTTCTTTCAAACAAATATGATGCCGAGTATATTAATAGAAAAATAGTGTATGGCAACCTGAAGAAATCAACAGTCTTTATCAGTGGTTGGCAAACTGCTGACCATGGAGCCATATTTGCTTGTGGCCTGTTTTTGTAAAGCAAGTGGGGTAAGAATGGTTTCTATACATGTCTTATGTTATTTTTAATTAAAATATTTTAAATATGTTGTTCTATCTTTTCACTTGCTTATATCCCATAAGAAATCAGCTGTCATCCTTTCTTTGCTTTTTTCTATGTAATTTCTCTTTTTTTCTTTTTATAATCTGGTTGCTTTTAAGAGTTTCTTTACCAGTGATTTTGAGCAATTTGATTTGATTAAGATGTGGCCTGGTCTAGTTTTCTTCACGTTTCTTGTGTTTGGTGTTGGTTGAGTTTCTTGGATTTATTGGCTTATTTTCATCAACTTTTGAAAGTTTTCATCTGTTATTTCAAAAAATATTTCTATCCCCCATGTCTTTCCTTTGAGGACTCTAGTTACACGTATTTTCATTATAACTAGGCTGCCTGAAGTCCCATAGTTCACTGATGCGCTTTTATTTTTTTATTTTTTTGTTGTATTTTGGTTATTTTCTGTTGCTTTGTCTTCAGTTTTACAATTCTTACCTTCTGTAAAGACTATTATGCTGTTTTTGCCATCCATGGTTTGAGAGCATTTGTAAACCTTTCATGCCTCTAAGTTTTTGAACATATAGACTACAGTTATAAAAATGGTGTAAATGTCCCTTTCTGCTAATACTAACATTTATGTCACTTCTGGGGCATTTTCAGTTGATTGACTTTTTGGCTCAGTGTGGGTCATGTTTTTCTGCTTTTTTGCCATGCATGCCTGATAATTTTTGAGTGGATGGATAAACATTGTAAATTTTGCCCTGTTATATGCTTCATATTTTTTTTCTCTGCCTAGAAATCTTTTTGAGCTTTGGTCTGAAATGTAGTTTAGTTATTTGGAATCAGTTTAATCTTCATATTTGAAGATTTGTTAAATGGGGGTCAAAGAAATAATTTAGTCTGCATCTGATTTTTACCCACACTGAGCTAAGACTTCTCAGTTTGGCTTTTAGGAACAAGCACAGCTCCCTGTCCTGTATGAATGCAAGGTACTCTCCCCTTTAATTCTTCTGAGTGGTAATTTCCTTACACACATACATGCACCAGCCATTGCTATACTGACTAGTGGAGGAGTCCCTTTTTAAGATGAGCTCTCTCCCTTCAACTCCAGCAGTTTGCCTAGGTTTCTCCTGCTAGCACCAAGGCCTGAAGACTTCATAGAGAAGGCAGGAAGCCGGGACGGTTGTAGAGCACACCTGCTTGTTTCTCATCTCTTAGGGACCATTTTTCTTTACTTGCTGATGCCCAGCCTCTTGAACTATAGTTTCCTATATTTTGTACAGTTTTTTCGTGGTTCAAATAGGATAGTGTTTTTTATGTCCATTATTACATTGTAGCTAGAAGTGAAATTTGGGATGTCGCAATTTAAGATTTAGTGATTGAATACTGTAAATCCAGATGATGACATTCAGAGTTGGATCATAGATATGAGTGGAGAATAAATGTAAAGGTCATTGGATGATTCATCCACATGGACTTTGATATGACCTAAGTAGATGGACTTGAGATAGAAAGTAAGAATTTAAATTAAAAGCCAAAGTTGTGACATTTTAATTCTGTATGTTTTATGTATTTGGTTAGGAAAATACTCTTAAATTATCTGTCTTTTCTTCTAGAACCTTCTGATAACTTAAGGGAGATTCTCCAAAATGTGGCCAAATTGCAAGGGGTTTCAAATATGAGAAAGCTGGGCCATTTGAATAACTTTACTAAGGTAAGTAACTTGAATATCAATATTATAATCTACAGTTCTTTGTTCCTTATTATGCTTACTGGATGCTTCTTAACCATTATTAATAAGAATTCTTGAGTATTCTCCCAGTATTAGTGCTTTCCTCTAATGCTTCTCAGGGTTTTATCATGTGATTTCTAATTTAAAAGTGTATTTGAATAAGTGTATTTGTATTTAAATGCTTGTTGTAGAAAATTTGGTAGGTTCAGAAAAGAAAGAAAAAAAATCACTGAGAAATCCATAATCCAGTTTTCACTATTATTCACACATAGTGATGTATTGTTTTTGCCTTTTTATAGTTATTTTTATTTGATGATATATGCTAAATATGTTTGTACATAAATATGTGTGCATTGCATTTCACAGACATATAATTCCCAGAGAAACACTAGAACTTCTCTCTTTCCCTGATATTCTATTCCCATTGTCTGGATCTCAGAGCCTAAGGTAAATGCAGGGACCCTCATCCCAAATAATATTGACTTGATTTCTGTTAGCAGCCAAGATTCCGAGTTTGATGGATTGATATGTTTTTGTGCTTGGTAATCCTGGAAAGCCAACTTTTGGAGACATTGAAATGCCTAATATTTGAGGTGATGCCATAAATAGAAACCAGAATGTATTCTTTCGGAAAAAAAAATTTTCCATTTTATTTTACTAAATGTAAATTGTTTTTTTCAATTTTAAGTGTAGGGATAATTGTATGTTTTAACCTCTTCCTACTCTTAAGTGTGATCCACAGACCAGCAGCATTGGCTTCACCTTGAAGCTTGTTTGAAATGCACTATTTTCAGCCTCATTCCAGTCCTACTGAATCAGAATCTACATTTTTAATAAAGATTCTCCGGTGAATTTTTGTGTACATTAAAGTTTGAGCAGCACTAAAATCTTTGTTATTTTATTTTATTTTTTGCTATCTGGTAATTGGACTATTGCTTGGATTCGATTTGATTTTATAGAAGTAAAAGGGGATAAAGTATATAGTCACTATATAACAAAATTATTTTGTCAATACGTGTTGTGCAGTA
Organism: Murina feae; assembly: GCA_004026665.1. NCBI lineage: Eukaryota > Metazoa > Chordata > Mammalia > Chiroptera > Vespertilionidae > Murina > Murina feae. The sequence continues at coordinate 23,355 of PVJC01022297.1, read as the reverse complement.
AATATAAAATACGTTAGTTTTTTTCATAGGGGAGCAAGTACATTTGTGTTTTTAGTGAAGTTTTGGAATATTCTGGCATTTATTTTTATATAACAGATGAAAAAATTATTTTATGTGAGAGATGAGAGTGATTTTTTATAAACAACTTTTAAGAACACTGATTAAGTACTTGAGAAAGGAATTTTAAAAATATCCCTATGTATGTTTTTATTTTTATGAATGTGATGAAAAGTCTTCAAATACCTTCCTTCACTGTTCTAGTCAGATAATGTCAAGTCTTTAAGACCTAAAGTTGTTCCATGGTTACAGATTGCATCTCCTGGGTTCCCTCCCTTCTATTAAATTTCCAGTTTTATTTCACCATTTTTCACTCAGCTCTAATAAGTCTTTGCCACTTGCTTAGATTTAACTATTAAAAATATTAGTAGTTTATGTTCTGTTTGAATTCATGGTTTCTGTCATAAGTAGGTTGACACCTAGATATGTCCTTTCACATCTCTTGACAACTAGGATTCTGAAAGAATTAAGAATCACTTCTATAAATAAATGTCTATAGATTGTATTATAAAATTTCTCTAAATGCCTAGCACAAAATAAATGCTTACTGAATTTAATCATAATATAATATGTCTTTGAATTCCATTTTGTTGGAGAGCTAGGTTAATAAATATATTAATACTAGAGGCCCAGTGCACAAAAATTTGTGCACTTAGGGGGGTCCCTCAGCCTGGCCCGGCCTGTGCCGTGTCTGGGACCCCTTGGGGGATGTCCAACAGCTGGCTTAGGCCCACTCCCTGGGGTATCAGGCCTAACCTGGCAGTCACACATCTCTCTGGCAGCCCAGGGGCCCTCGGGCGATGTCCACTTGCCAGTGGGGAGCAGGCCTAACCTACAGTCGGACATCCTTAGCACTGCTGAGGCGGCAGGAGAGTCTCCTGCCACCACCCCTGTACTGGCAGCCGTCAGCCTGGCTTGTGGCTGAGCAGAGCTCCCCCTGTGGGAGCGCATTGACCACCAGGGTGCAGCTCCTGCATCGAGCATCTGCCCCCTGATGGTCAGTGTGTGTCATAGTGACCAGTAATTCCCAGTGGTTCTGCTGTTAGGGTCAATTTGCATATTACGCTTTTATTATATAGGATTAATATTTGTCATATTAATAATACATATTTCAGACTTGGTATTCCTAAAAAGCTTTTATTTTCTTATAGAGTACAATGTAGAAATTCTCAGAAATCTCATAAGAATAGCTCTATAGACTAAGAAAACGAGAAAAATAATGATGCCAGGAAGCTTGTTAATCAGGAGGTAGTTGGTCATCCTTCTCTGTATTCTCATAACAGGTTATATATGTGTTTACTAAATTTTATCTGTTCTTTTTATTATTTGTTGTAGGTTATTGACTTATTAAACTGAGTTTCTTAAACATATGTTATAGCTAATATTTATTTTTCTATTGTTATATACCTCTCTATCCCAAAGCTTGGCACATAATGAGTGTTTAATTAAAGTATTATATTACATTAGGAAAATTTTGCCTTTTAAATATGAGTTTTTGTTGTTTTAGCATTTGTTTTATTAAGTGTAAGCTTAGCTTTTAGGATTAAGTTAATTTAGTAGATCATTGGGCTAAAATTTTGTATAGGGTAGACTTCATCTCGAGAATTTTAAATCTCCTTTTAAGGTATGAAGAGAGAGTGGGTGTTAGCTATGTGATCCTATAACCATGTGAATGTCACACAGCCATGCTTGCCTCCTGACATCATTTCACTAGATAAAATAATGTGTAGAACAGGCTGCTGATGAATATAATCTTAGTATTCTATTTTTAAAACTATCAACATGATCCTAAAGACCTGTTTTTAAAATGAAAGTATTTCAGCTTTTGTATTCTAAAAGTTCTTTTTCTGTATTTAATCTCACATATTTATATTAAAACCCCCAAAGCAATCTTTATTTTGTTTCGTTTTTAAAAACTTCAAAAATAGTTGAAGCTAAATATAAAGTATCAAATGGTTCAGAACAATATATAGTAAATAGTGCAAATACTTTTTCACATGCTTCCCATCCATCTCCCCATTCTGACAAAAATAATCATTCTCCAGAGGGAACCCTTAGAAAGTATTTATCCTTCTCTGGTATAATTATAAATGTGTGTGTGTGTGTGTGTGTGTGTGTGTGTGTGTGTGTGAATTAAAAGACTTAAAAAGAAGTATTTAATATAGTGCTTAATTTATTTACTACTAGGGGTCCGGTGCACAAAAATTTGTGCACTCGGGGGGAGGTCCCTCAGCCTGGCCTGTGCCCTCTCGCAGTCTGGGACCCCTCGGGGGATGTCCACCTGCTGGCGTGCCTGGCCAGCCTAGGTGAGGGGCTGATGGCTGTTTGCAGGCTGGCCAAGCCCCCCAGTGTGGACCCTCACCTCATGGGGGTGTGGACAGCCTGGGTGAGGGGCTGAGGGCTGTTTTTAGGCTGCCCAGAGTCCTTTCAGATTTTGGGTCCCTATTGGGGTGCCTGGGAGCCTGGGTGATGAGCTGAGGGGTGTTTTCAGGCTGCCCATAGTCCAAGTTTTGGGTCCCTACTGGGGTACCTGGGCAGCCTAGGTGAGGGGCTGAGGGCCATTTTCAGGCTTTCAGGCTGCCCACAGCTCCCATTGACCCAATGTCCCAGCAAGGCTAGCTGGAAGCAGGTTTCTGGGGTTTATTTATCTTCTATAATTGATACACTATTGCTTTAAGCTGAGGCCTAGGCAGGTAACAAAGCCTCCTGTTGGCTTCAGCTCCGTGGCTTCTATAATTGAAAGAACGTTGCCTTAGTAGAGGCCCAGCTGGCCTAGGCAGACAGTTTCCTCCGTCGCTAGTGCAATGGAAGCCTGCTGTTTGCTTCAGCTCCATGGCTTCTATAATTGCAACTATGTTGCCTTGAGCAGAGAGAGGCCCAGCCAGCCTAGGCAGACAGTTTACTCCTGGTGCAATAGAAGCCTGCTGTTTACTCTAGCTCCGTGACTGCCGGCTTCCATCTTGGCTGGTTTAATTGCATGCAGCCACTCTGATTGGCTGGTGGGCATGGCTTAGGTGTCCTGGAGAAACAGTCAATTTCAATATTACTCTTTCATTAGATTAGATTTTATGTGTGTACACAAAGTTTTTTTAATGAGATACATCGATTTGCACTTTGCCTTTTCCTACTTCCCAATATACCATAGAATTCTTTCCTTTTTATAAACATAGAAATACTTTTTTATAGCTATACTAGGGGCCCAGGGCACAAAAATTTGTGCACTTGGGGGGTGGGGGTCCCTCAGCCTGGCCTGTGCCCTCTTGCAATCTGGGATACCTTGGGGGGGATGTCCACCCGCTGGCATGCCTGGCCAGCCTGGGTGAGGGGCTGAGAGCCACTTTCAGGCTGCCCACAGCCCCTTCAGGGTTCATGCACTGGGGGGTGGGAAGGCTGGTGAGTGCAGGCTTGGACGTTTCCCACCGGAGGGCCCACGATTGCACACGCCTGGTGGGCCCCCACCGCTGAGGGGACACACCTGGCGCAGAGTTGGGTGGCAAGCCAGGGCCAGACGCTGGTGCAGAAACCCTTGGTGGGGCCCTGCTGCTGAGCAAACACACCCGGGGTGGAGCTGGGCAGTGAACTGGCTTCGGATTCTCCGCACTGTGCAGCAGACGCTCCCGCACGCCCTGTGGATGCCCCTGGGGGGCGGGTGAAGGTAGCGGACCCTGGATGGGTGTTCCTGGACACCCTGCGGAGGCCCCCAGGGCAGAGCCAGGCAGTAGACCCAGGACGGCTGCTCCTGCACACCCTGCAGAGGCCCCAGGCTCCTGCATGCCCCGGGGAGGCCCCCAGGGGGTGGAGCCAGGCAGTGGACCTGGGACAGCTGCTCCTGGACGCCCTGAGGAGGCCCCAGGCCAGACCCCCCCCTCCCACTGAGCTGAAACACCTGGCACAGCTATGCCGGCTGGCTGTGGATGCTCCCAGTGCAGCGCTGCCCTGCCAGCCTCCATCTTGGCTGGGTTAATTTGCATACAGCCGCTCTGATTGGCTGGTGGGCGTGGCCATGAGCAGAGGCTCAGCCAGCCTAGGCAGGCAGTTGCAACAGAAGCCTTTGGTTTGCTCTAGCTCCATGGCTGTTGGCCTCCATCTTGGCTGGGATAATTTGCATACAGCCGCTCCGATTGGCTGGTGGTAACGGTCAATTTGCATGTTTCTCTTTTATTATATAAGAAGATTTGTATAAGATAGAATTTTTGAAGTATGATTTCTTAGTCAAGAGCATTTGTACTTTTTATTTTAAAATTAACTTCTAAATTGCCCTCTGAAAAGACCATGCTATGGAATTCTACTCTGTAATAAGATATTTAAAAGTTTAGGTTATTCTATCTGTTGCTTATTTAGAACCATTCATTTAAACTTCAGAGCAATATGAGTAAAATGGGAATAGCATTTATCTGCCCAGTTTTAAGTGGTTATTATATTTTAAAATTAATTTTATTAATCATCTTTTTTATTATCTAGAGATGGGTTTAGACTTCTATTTTATATTTTCATTGATTGGGTTTTGTTTATATAAAAATTAAATTTAATAATTATGTTCATAATTTTAGACTTTTGATGATATTGAATGCTTAAGTTGGTTTATAAGTAACAAATCGAAGAAAACGAATTCAACTGAGCTAAAGTAAAAAGAAGTTAATTTGCTTTCATGATGAGGAATACCAAATGTTGGATCCTAATTTCAGGCAAAAAACACAGAGGTTGATCAGTGGTTAATTGCATTCTGTCTCTCATTTTTCAGCTCTGTTTTCTATTAGATTAGCTTTACTAGTATTCTCAGACTATTTCCAAATGACTAAGAGACATCTTTACAACGTTCAGTCATTAAAAGAGAGAGGGTAACTCTCTCTTTGTGTTTTCTGATGTACTCTGATCCTGTTTGGTCACATTCAGCTAGGCCTTGTGACTGCTACTCACAAAAACACATGGAATAGGAGCAACAGAACTCCAGTGAAAAGGGTTGATTGATGTTTAATAATTTTACATATTAAGTGACTTATGCCAAAAATTCTTAGATTTTGCAGGGCCTTTAATGACTTCTAAACATAATCGGTGATTTGTTCTTAATATAACAAACTTCAGTGATAGGGCAGGCAATATTACATTTCAAGAACTTATACAGGAGATAGGAAATTACCTGTAATGGCAAAGATAGTGAGGAAATTGTTACTAAAGATTAAGGATTAATTAGAAATTCAGTCAGTAGTTGAGGCCAGCTGAGAGTCCCACTGCTTAAACTCACCAGCTTAGTGCTTTACTTGCTATTTCTATCTGCCTCTTTCCTGGATTAAGAATTAAGGGGCTTGATTTGTACTTTAGGGTTTGGTTATTTAAATTAGGTGGTAATTAGTAGGGTAGTGAGTCAGTTACTATAAGGATTTTGTATTAAAATAATTCTTATTATATTTTAAATCTTATAGGTGAATTCGTGGTGATGAAAAGTAAATATTATATTTCTTTAATAATTGAAAGTCAGACTCTTAGTAATATCTTCTAATTGCTTATTTCTGATATATGTAAATTTTGTATGTGTAGAAAATTTAGTCTCTGGGGTAATTCTAATTCAAACAAGGTATTTTGATTTGAGATTGATCAATAAATCCTTCTATAATTCTGAAAAATCTTGAAAGCATTATTTAGCCACCATTAAAAGCATAGCCCTAGCATCCATTGCTATCACTGAAAAAAAGACATGGATTATGACTAATATGCTATTTCATTGTTAAATTGTTCTTTGTACTTGTTACTTGCGATTTTCCATTTTCCAATTGAGTAGACATTTTCCTCAGAAATGTTTCTTGCAATTAAAATGTGTTCATATTAGGGAGCAAAAAACACTCCTTTCTAAATACTTTCCAAATTGTGTTTTATGAGATCATAGAATAACTTTGAATTTTGTTTTACTTTTCCACCAAAACTGCTAGCTAGAGCAAATGTAAACTAGTGAACAGTCATACATTTGGTGATCTGAGAAGGTGGATAATTTGAAAAGTATGTTCTCTGAACCTAATGTATTTGGCAAGTGTGAGAAAGATAATTCTGGAAATGAGGACCAGTACACACTTAGAGAAGAAAATAGCACTTGACAGGACAGGACTTTCGTATATTTACTTTTAGGGTCTCAGAGCATTTCATTCTGCTGTGGAAGAAGTATGCAGATATTACCTCTTCAGAAATTTAGTTGATACATACATAAATCATTGTCTTAAGAAAGTAACTTTTCCCATTTTAAAAGCTCAGTGTTTTATATAAACAAATTCTTAGCTTCATTTTTCTATGAAGTTTATGAATTAGATCTATGTGTCCAAGATCTAAGTAATAACACCATGATTACAATCATAAACAGTTCTGATTTTCCTTTTTTTATTAATGTACAGTACCATATAGTGACAATGCTAGTAATATGAAATATCTGAGAAATCGCAAATAAATACTAAATTATTATTTTGTTAATCCTCACCAGAGGATATTTTTTCCATTGATTTTTAGAGAGAGTGGAAGGGAGGGAGGGAGGGAGGGAAAGAAAAACAGAAACAGCCATGTAAGAGAGACACACCTCACATTGATTGGTTGCTTCTCACATGTACCAGACCAGGGACAGGAATCAAACCTGAAACCCATGTATATGCCCTTGACTGGGAATTGAACCTGGGACCCTTTGGTTCCAACACTATAACCATTGAGCAACACTGACCAGAGCATACTAAATTGTTTTTAATAGTGATAAGTGTATTTTTGTGTGTGCGTTCTAATCTTGGAAGTGGGCAAATTTTATATGTATGTTTTTAGTTAGCTGTTCTGGTACAAATGATAGTTAAGTTTATTTAAAATGAGTATCTAGCCAGAGTGAGGTTCTCCAGATTTGGTTCATACCACTTTTGAAGCTAGAGAAATGAAGTGAGATGGTAATATTTAGGTATTTTTTTTAATATCCAACTTTGCTCCCCTCCCCCTGTGTAAATAATTTCAGCACAAAGTGGTAATATTTTTCACAGTGAGCTCTGGACTCAATTTGGTTTAGTCTGATTTCTAGTTTTACCACTTACTAGCTTTGTGGTCTCAGGAAGTCATGACCCATCTGTAAGCCTAAGTTGTCCTCATTTACAAAAATATTACTTAGTAAGGGTGTCAATCAATTTCTAGGGATGATTAATTGTCAATCAATGTTATTGTTTAGATACACACATACATATGATATATATTTATTATAAACATTTATAAAATACAAGCAGAGAAGAAAATAAATCACCTATGCTTGTACTTCCCTTTTTGATGTTAATAGCTGCATAAGATTGCTCCTTTATGAATTCTTCCTTAAGTTGGTTTCTAATTTCTTAATACTGTAAATGTCCTGAGCATATTGTACTTTATGTTTTAGATTATTTTAATATAAATCATTAAAAGTACTTTCTGATCCTGGTATATTTTTTCAGTATATTCCACAAAATATTTTCAGTTTATAATCCCATCAGCAGTGTGTTTTCTTATCTGATATAATTATATTAAAGAACAATTTCTTGCTTTTCTAAAAAAGATATATTTTTAATTAATTTTGAGAGGGAGAGGAATAGAGCTAGAAATATTGATGAGAGATAAATATCATATATTGGCTGCCTCCTGCATACCCCCCTAACTGGGGACTAAGCCTGCAACTCAGGCGTGTGCTCTGACCGTGAATTGAACTAGTGACCTCTTGGTTCCTGGATCAATGCTCAGTGGTTTCTGTCCCCCACCAGGTGGTGGAAATAAATCTGTATACTTGAACTATAGAATTGTATTTTTTTAAAAATTTATTAAAAGTATTTTTCAATCTAAAGGAGTAATGTATATAGACAAAAATATATAATACATACATATTTGTTTTGTTTTTCTGACAGCTTCTTTGTGATATTGGCCACAGTGAAGACAAATTGGGTTTTAACTATGAAGATATTATAATTTGGTAAGTACAGTTCAGTTTCTTTTCTCTTCTGGATTTTAGTATTAATCAGTTTTAGTAATTTTAAATTAAAATTACGATACTTTAATATCTCATTTGGTCTTAAAGAAACAGTTGTTTAAACATTAGAAAAATTCAGGACTTCCAAATTTTGTTTGTTATCCTGTTCCAATATTTTGTAATTATCAAATATAAAGAACCAAAGCTAATGTTGAAAAATACCTGGACTTCTGTAATTTAAACTTCTAAGTGGCAAACTTGATTTGCTCATGTCCACTAATAGTGGCATAACATTATGTATCCTCCTATATAAAAAAAGGGTAATATGCAAATTGACCCTAACAGCAGAATGACTTGGAATGACTAGTCACTATGACACACACTGACCACCAGGGGGGCAGACGCTCAATGCAGGAACTGTCCCCTGGTGGTCAGTGTGCTCCCACAGGGGGAGCTCTGCTCAGCCACAAGTCAGGCTGATGGCTGCCAGCACAGTGGTGGTGATGGGAGACTCTCCCGCCTCCTCAGCAGCACTAAGGATGTCCGACTGCAGCTTTGGCCTGCTCCCTGCCAGCAAGTGAACATTCCTGGAGGGCTCCCAGGCTTTTAGAGGGATATCTGACTGCCAGCTTAGGCCCGATCCCCCCCAGGGAGCAGGCGTAAGCCAGCAGGTTGACATCCCACGAGGGGTCCCAGACAGCCTGATTGGGGGTAGGGCCGGACAGCCAACTGCCCACAGCCCCTCCCTGGAGCTGGCCCCACCCCCAATTGGCTGGCCAGCTGGCCAACCGCCCATGGCTCCTCCTCCCTGCCGGCTCGGTCCTATGGGCCCCCGTCGGGGTGGGCCAGCTGGACCCCACCAATGCACGAATTCATGCACTGGGCCTCTAGTAGTAGTATAACCATCTTTTTGGTATGGTTAGGAATTAAAATGATATAATCTGTGCCTACTGTGATTATAAAACACTAGTGGCCCGTTGCACAAAATTTGTGCATGGGGGCGTGTCCCTCAGCCCAGCCTTTACCCTCTCCAATCTGGGACCCCTTAGGGGATGTCCAATGACTGGCAGTTGGACATCCCTCTTGTAGTCTGGGACTACTGGCTCCTAACTGCTCACCTGCGTGCTTGCCTAATTGCCCCTAACTACTCTGCCTCCTGGCCTGCTCACCCCAACTGCCCCCTGACCAGCCTGCTCGCCCCCAACTGCCCCCCACTGCCGACCTGCTCACCCCCAACTGCCTCCCTCTCCGCAGCCAGCCTGCTTGCCCTCAATTGGCCCCCCATGCTGGCCTGCTAGCTCCCAACTGCCCCCCTGCCCCACTGGCCTGATCACCTCCCCTCCTGGCCTGATCGTCCCCTCAGCCCTGCCACCAAGGCTTTGTCCTGAGGAAGAATTTGGTACCACAATTTTGTGTGTACTTGAAACTTGTACAGCAAAACTTTTTGTCTGTTTTCAAACAGCTTGCGGTTGGCTTTATTGAATGAAGCAAAAGAAGTGCGGGCAGCGGGGCTACGAGCTCTTCGATATCTCATCCAGGACTCCACTATTCTGCAGAAGGTGCTTAAGTTGAAAGTGGACTATTTAATAGCCAGGTAATTTTCTGGGAACTACCTATGTTTTTATATATTTTATAAAAATTATGTATTAAGTTTTAGCATACCTGTTGTAAAACACTACAAATTTTTAGTGTAAAGCCTGATAATTCTTAGAGATACAGACAACCAAGTTCCCTGTTATTCCGAATAAGATATAGAACACTTTCAGCATCCAAGTCAAGTTTTCTTGAGTCTCCAACCAGTAATAAACATTGTTCAGGCTTTTCTCTTTATGGACTAGTTTTTCCTGTTCATGAACATCGTATATTGCAAATCACTGTAGTATTTCATGTTATGAATAGATCACAATTAGTCCATTCTGTTGATGATTTTCTGACTTGTCTTCAGTGTTTAGCTATTTTGAATAAAGCATTCTTAAACATTCTGTATAATTCTGTTGATGGGCATATACTAGTATATGCACTCATTTCTCTCAGATATATACATATGTAGGAGTGGAATTGCTGGTTCATAAAGTTTATGTGTATTTAGCTTTAATAGATATTGCCAGCAATTTTCCAATATGATTGTCCTGATTTACATTCTTAGCAACAATGTTTGAGAATTCTGGTCTCTCCACATCCTCATCAGCACCTGCTATTTATTTTCAGTCTTTAATTATACCCTTTGACTGTGGTTTTCATTGTGAGTTCCCTTTGTGGTTTTAATTTAATTTGCATTTGCCTGATGGGTAGCGATGTTAAGCACCTTTTATATTTGGGTATCCTCCTTGTCTTTTGCTCATTTGTAAATTTGATTATCTATGTTATTGTATAGAAGTTCTTGATATCTTATGTATGTGACTCCTTTCAGGTGTGCTGTGCATGTTAAGAATATTTTTTCCAAATCATTCTGCCTTACCTTTTCACTTTTCTTAATTAATGTTCACTTTTCTTAAAATTCAGTATAAAGGTTGTTTGTTTTATAGCTCAATGCTTTAGATCTTTTTTGGAAGATGGTATTCTATCTTTTTTCCTAAAAAATTTATTCTTTAATACATTTTAGTAGATAATGGCCATTTTATTTTTATCATATAAATATGAGCAGAATTTGTTGAAAAGGTTTTTTCACTTCTAGATTAGTGCCACTCTTGTTGTAAATCAGGTATCACATAAATATGGATCTGTTTTGCATTCTTTATTCTCATTAATTGGTCTCTTTGTCCATTCTTTTCCCAGTTTCTCACAGTTTTAATGACTGTAATTTGATAATGTATTGATACCTGTTAATAAAAGGCTTCCAACTGTGTTTCTTCAAGATTCTATTGACTACTTTGGGTTCTGCATTCCCATATGAATTTTATAATCATCTTGACCATTTCCATAAAGTTTCTGGGATTTTAGTAGTAATTACATTGAAGCTCTAGGTTAATTTGGGATGAGTTGACATCTTAATAATGTTGAATCTTCCAAACCTTTATTATTTGGAACTTTAAGTTCTCTCAGCAACATTTTGTAGTTTTCTGTGCACAGTCTTACACATAGTTATTACATTTATTTAAGGTATATTTTAATGGTTTATATATTTTTATTTAATGTAATTAATTCACTTTCAATTCTAATTGTTTTTAAAATTATTTTAGAATTTCTATTACATAAGTATTAATTGCAGGTGATGACCATTTTATTTTTTCCTTTCCAATTCTTATATCTTTATTTTTTTTTCCTTATTGCATTGGCTAGAATATTGCACTGACTAGAAATGGTGGAAAACTTTGTTCTGCTCCTTAACTCAGACTACAAGAACTCAGTATTTCACCCTTATTTATGAAACTTGCTATAGGCTTTCAGAGGAATTTTTTCTGTTTTTTTTGTTTGCATTCCTGAAGTAAACATCACTTGTTCATGATGTCTCATCCTTTTCATGTATAACTGTATTTGGTTTCCTAATATTTTGTGACAATTTTTTGTAGCTATATTCATGAGAGTTATTGGCCTTTGTTTTTCCATTCTTCTAATGTCCTTGTTTGGATTTTGATAGCAAGAGCATATTTGCTTTATAAAACAACTAGGGAAGTTTTGCTCTCACTATATTCTGTGGAAAAATTTGTTAGATGGGTCTTGTTTTTTTCTTACATGATTAGTAGCATTCACCAGTGAATATGTCTAGGCCTGGGGTTTTCTTTATTGGAGTTTGAAGATTATGGACTCAATTTCTTTAACAGGTAGAGTACTATTAGTACTATTCGGGTTTTGTACTTCTTGTGTCAGTCAGTTCTTGCTTTTTTGAATCTTTGTTATTGCATTCATAATAAGAATTACTAAACCTTCACATTGGACTAATCCTTTTATAGTTATGAAATATCTCTCTTTGTTCCTTATAGTATTTCTTTTATTAGTGTTCATGTTATCTAAATATAGCTACACAACTTCCTTCTATTTAGGGTTTGTATAATATGTCTTTTCTCATTCACTCATTTTCTATCTTTTCTGTCCTTACATTTAAGTGTGGAGATGTTATTGTATGCAGATTTGAGCTCACTTTCCTGTATTTTCTTCTTTATGGGATTTCCCCATCAAGTCCCAAAGTTCAACCTGTCCCTTCAGTCCAACAGGACTTTTGCTTTCTGCTAAGACTATTTCCCTAGAACTAGGGAATGACAAGGGCCCCCAGTGACAAAGTGAGGTGTGAATGTGGAGTTTGTGCTTCTCTTTAGAAGAATTATTACCCATCGCCCTTTTATCGGTGGCTTTACAAAGTAGTGTGTTCAACCTTTATAATTGTGTTTGGCAGGAGGGTGTGTCTGAGCCAGTCCTCTCTGTTGTGGCCAGAAATGCAATTCTATTTATATTTTAATAAAATTGCTCTAGATTAATTATATAAAGAGAAAAGTAATGCTTTTTTAATTAGCAAACTATATATAAAATATTGGTTAGAATAATGACCTGTGTAAATCCAGGTGAAATGACTTAATCTGAGGCTAGAAATTGAACAATTTAATATATTTTAGAGAGAAGTACCAATTAAGTGATATTTGGTTGAGCATTAATTTTTGAAGTGCATTCAGATTTCAAATTATATTTTGGCAAAATAGAGTTATTGTGCTAGTGCACAGTTTTTCATAGGAAAAGTAATACAATAATTAATGCAAGAATAAACTTTCACATGCTCACAACTGTAAATCTACTTTTGCCAAACCCCGCATATAAAATTTAGGCCTTGGTTAAAATCACAACTAAATTCTAAGTTTAGAATACTTTCCTTTCACAGTTTTTTTATAAAGTACCTGAATTTTATCAAATATAGATGAATATATTTTCTCAGTAGATTTCTAGTACTTTGCTCTATGTTTATTATTTCTGTATAGACATATATAATTCTATGACTTGTTATATTCTAGCATTTCCTAGAGTTGTAAATGAAGTAGTTTTGAAATGTTTTATTATAATAAGTATTTATCACTAGAGATACATAAGCTAACTAAGTATCAGCTGGTACTACAAATTCATGTGTATTAAATATTTTAAATATCATTGACATTATGAATATGGGTATGATTTAGTGGTATTTTTTTACAAAAAATTGTTAATAAGACTTTTATCAATAATTATTTTGTGTATTATTTAGGTGCATTGACATACAGCAGAGCAACGAGGTAGAGAGGACACAAGCACTTCGATTAGTCAGAAAGGTATGCTCCATGTCTAAAAGTAAAGGCAGATTTATGGTTTCCTTGTTAAGTATTTTGCATTTTTTATTTACACTATTTTATGAAGTCTTCTTATTAAAACTTAAAGCTAAATTCTCAGTAAATATTTTTAAGATTATATATGAGTTAAATAGATTTTTGAAACTTTGAGGGGAGCACAAATATTTGTGTAATTATTCTGTTATTAGGTATAGCAAGAACAATATTTTTTATAAAATGTTTATCTTAAAGAGATTTCTCTCCTTAGTAGACATGCAAATGAAATTAATGCTTTGATATGTTATTGAAAATGAGGACTACTTGCTTCTTCCCTTGATTTTTCCCTTAAATATATGCTTGGAATTAATACTGTTAAATGGATGCCTAAATAATTGCAATAGTTGTTTTGAAGATAAATTTGGATATAATTTATAGGCATCTGTAATAAGAATTCAGGCCATTGCATATGATAAAAAGTCAAAAACTCAACTTCTGCAAGAGAATTGTTAAGGTTAATCCATAATGCTTCTACTGAGAGGCCTTCAAGAAAGTTTTTGTTCTTACATGTAATTAGGGACCCAGTGCACAAAAATTTGTGCACCTGGCGGGGGACCATCATCCCGGCCTGTGCCCTCGCAGTCTGAGACCCTTCGGGGGATGTCCACTTGCTGGCGTTCCTGGCCAGCCTGGGTGAGGGGCTTAAGGGGCTGATGGCTGTTTGCAGGCTGGCCAAAGCCCCTTCAAGGTAGGGGTCCCTGATGGGGTGCCTGGCCAGCCTGGGTGAGGGACTGATGGCTGTTTACAGGCTGACCACAGCTCCCATTGACCTAACGTCCCAGCGAGGCTGGCTGGAAGCAGGTATATGAGGTTTATCTTCTATAATTGAAATGTTGTTGCCTTGAGCGGCCTAGGCAGGCAGTTTCCTCCATCGCTGGTGCAATGGAAGCCTCCTGTTTGCTCTAGCTCCGTGGCTGCCAGCTGCCATCTTGGCTAATTTGCATACAGCCACTCTGATTGGCTGATGGGTGTGGCTTAGGTGTAATGGAGTGAAGGTCAATTTGCATATTATTCTTTTATTAGATTAGATGTGATGCCCTAAGGGTAGAGGAACAGTGAACTGAGAGTTAACTTTGTTAGGACATAGCTTGTGAAAGAATTTTATCATGTTTCACTTAAAGTATCTTGTTTGGTTCTAAACATTCATGAGACTCATGAAGTGTAGGCTTGTTTTAGTGTAAAAAATATCTAAACTTATATATCAATTAAAGTTTTTGGCTTTTCTCTTTCTCCATCTTGGAATTCAGTGCATGCTCCAGAATGTGCAATGTTGTGTTTGTACATTAACTAGATTCCTCCTTTTTTCTTTTTCTTTCCAGTTTTCTAGCTTGTGTTAGGAATAGTATCTACTAGTGAACATAGTAAGGAAGAGTAAATGGATAAGTTGTCTTAGAGATATTTGTAATTTTTTTAAAGTGAGATTGGAAATTACGAATTTTTGTTACAGGTAAACACATTGGAACCATAGTTTGTGTCTTTAAATTTAAAAATTAGATTTATGAATTTTACTTATTCATACAACTTCTCCTACTGCCATGATTTTGAGAATTCAAGATAAGAAAACAAAGCTGTTTCTGAAGAATGTAGAATAATAACTTTTTGGTTATTAGAGTTATTTATGTCAATATTTATATTAGGGATTAAACTGAGACATTAAAATATGTTAGCATATTAAATATAACATAATCCTTATGTGTAAACAGAAATAAAATTTTAATAAAAGTAACAATTTTTAAAAAGAAAATGAGTAGAGTGGCATTATATTAGATTTTTGCAAATAATGTCTGTCTTGATAGAAGATAGCTGGATTATCATATTTGCTTTGGTATTCAATCTGATGTGATTTCACATGCAGTGGAGTTCGGGAAAACTTCAATATATACTTGTGAGGGAATGAGAGTAGAATAAGACAAATAAGGTCTTTGGTTTATTATGAAAACAGTTTTACCTTTGCAGAATGCCTGAACGTATTCCTTAGTTTCCTAGACCACACTTTGAGAATTGTTGCCCTAGAAATTGCATTCAGAAGAAAAGACCACTCCAAATGGATTCAAACAATTAAATTCAGTTTTAAAAAATTAAACATCATTTTATTTCAGTTTTGAAAACATTTTTGTAGTTTACAAAATGGCCAGTAAAATAAACAGATTCATAAGACAATTTAATAACTCCATAACAGAATTATATTCTGTTGTGTTATCTTCTGAAGCACTTAGTAATTTGTGGCAGATACCGTTTGTGAATCCAAGAGTAGGAATATTGCTTGTACCTGATGGTAGAATATAAGCTCAGAGAAAGAGTCCTGACACAGGACTTCTCTTTGGTTTAGCTAAAAGCATTTAAAGGGAAAGCACACTTGCAAAGCAAACATTTTTTTTTTTTTTTTCAGTAACATTTTGGCAACTGAGCTAGTAGAAATTAATGATGATAATATAATTGTTGAGGATTTTTTGTATGCATGCAAAATTTTAAATTTTTTTGTAAAAGTATTTTCTTTTAGTTTTAAAAGTAAAAATATTTGTTGCTTTAGGATAACTGCTCAATGAGTAATTAAGGGATACTCATATTACTTTTCCTTCACTTTCACTTACTTCAATCATTTGGAAGGTTCTTGTTTATTTTCTTGTTTCTTTTTCAATGTCTGTGATTTTTTCCCTTTGTCTCTCCAGTCCAAGCAATCCTTTTTTATCTCTTTGATTTTCAGTGTAGTTTTTTCACTGGTTACCTCTTACTTTCTTTAAATTGTAATTTAAATTGTAAGTCATCATTTTCTTTATATATCATTTCTTAATGCATGTAATAAAAGATTAATAATATATCAGAGTATATTTGTGTGTGTGTTTTGTTTTTGTGTTTTTACAATTGAAAAGAGATTCATTTAGGGAAATTATTTGCCCTTGGTTCACAGCAAGATATTGGCATATCCAGTACAAAAACTTAGTTCTTTGGATTGCCAAACCCATTTAGCCTACAATTATTTTTAGTATTATGTACTATCTTTTTACTTTAGCATTCAGAGCCAACGTTTGGTCCAACCAGTTATGGCCTGTCTCATTATGCCATTACTGGAGGCCTGGTGCACAACATTCGTGTACTGGTGGTGGTGATGGTGGGGGGTCCCTCAGCCCAGCCTGCACCCTTTACCAGTCCAGGAGCCATCAGTCAGGCTTCCTTAGCACTTCCATGGAGGCAGGAGATGCTCCTGCTACCACTGCTGCACTCACCAGCTGTCAGCCCGGCTTGTGGCTGAGCTGTACTCCCTCTTTTGGAGCACACTGAACCAGGGGACAGTTCTTGTGTTGAGCATCTGCCCCCTGGTGGTCAGTGTGCATTATAGCGACCAGTCATTCTGCCATTCTGTCAATTTGCATATTACCCTTTTATTATATAGGACTAAGGTAAGTGTGGACAAGCTGCCCATTGCCGCTGTTAAGATCATTATTCTTTCTTACTCTTTGTTAATTTTTACCATTTTCTACATTATATTCATCTTTTAGTCTCAGCTCAAATTTCAGATATTCCCCTTAGAGAATTCTGTCTTTCTAATTCCTTTATAGAAATTTACAAATTATTACTTACTCATTAATGTGTTTATATCTGTTTGTCCTATCGTGCCTAAAAAGGTTATTAAACTTTTCTTTAAAGAGAGATGAATTATATCACTTTTTCTTTATTGAGCACTCACTGATTTTTGAGAAAAGTATTTTCTGATTTGCACATAATTAAAGAGTTTCTTTGCATATATTTCCCTGGAAAATAAGAGAGATTTCATTTGTTAAAAAAAAAAAAAGAATTATAGGTATTTTTTTTCATAGCAGTTGAGCTTCATAGATTAAGATTTTATACTTTAAACTAGGGGCCCGGTGCACAAAAATTTGTGCACTCGGCAGGGGGTGGGGGGGTACTTAATCCCTGCCTGTGCTCTCTCACAGTTTGGGACCCTGGAATCCATTGGGGCACACAGCACACACGGAGGGCACACCTCCCTGTGTGCTGTGTGCCCTGCACCGATTTCCAGGCCTCAGACTCAGGGGCAGAGCTGGCTCGGATCCTCCGCCTCCCCCCCACCCCCAGGCTGCCCAGCTGCCTGGAATCCATGGGGGGGGGGCACGGGCACTCAGGGAGGCTATCCCTCCCTCAGTGCCCGTGCCCCCACCCCATCACATATCTACTTCTAGGCTGCAGGGCAGCCTTGGGGCCTGGGCTGCTTGCTCCGCCAGGCCCCCGCTGCCCTGCTGCCCGAAATCGATCGCGGGAGCACGGGCACACACGCCTCTGTGCCCGAGCCCCCGCAATCACGGATCTACTTCCAGCTGCAGGGCAGCCTGGGGGCCTGGGCTGCCCTGCCACCTGAAATGATCGTGGGAGCACGGGCACTCACGGAGGCGTGTGTGCGGTGCCCCCGTGATCACGGACCTACTTCCAGGCTGCAGGACAGCCTGGGAGCCTGGGCTGGCTTGCTCCCCCAGCCCCAGCTGCCCTGCCGCCTGAAATCATTTGCGGAGGCTCGGGCACTCACGGAGGCGTGTGTGCCCAAGCCCCCACGATCACAGACCTACTTCCAGACTGCTTTCTGCCTGGAGGTGTGGGGCTGCGGGTGGTCGCTCCTCCGGCCCCCCCACCCGTGTGGCCTGCAGGAAGGCAACAGATGGTGGCAGCAGACAGCGGGAGGCAAGCCTCCGGGTGTCCGCTGCCGCCATCTTGGCTGGGCTAATTTGCATACAGCCGCTCTGATTGGCTGGTGGGCGTGGCTTACCCCATCTGGAGAAACGGTTACTTTTACTATTTCGCTTTTATTAGTTTAGATTCTAGAAGTCATCTGATCATAAGCATCCTTCTTTTATAAATGAAACAGAAGTACTGATAAGATTGATTTGGCAAAGTGAATATCCTATATAATAAAAGGGTAATATGCAAATTGACCCTAATAGCAGAACCACTGGGAATGACTGGTCACTATGACACACACTGACCACCAGGGGGCAGATGCTCAATGCAGGAGCTACCCCCTGCTCAGCCACAAGCCAGGCTGATGGCTGCCAGCACAGTGGTGATGGTGGGAGCCTCCTGCCTCCTCTGCAGCACTAAGGATGTCTGACTGCCATCCTTATGGTCCCCCAGGAGGCAGACCTAAGCCAGCAGGTGAACATCCCCCAAGGGGTCCCAGACTGCGAGAGGGCACAGGCCAAGCTGAGGAAACTCCCCCCCCTCCCGAATGCACAAATTTTTGTGCACCGGGCCTCTAGTGTAATAATAAAAGCATATGTGCAAATCAACTGAACAGCTGAACAGTGGAACGACCTTTTGTATGACCTTCAGGACGAAGCCAGGACTGTGAGAGCCGAGGCAGCCACCACAGCTGTGAAGGCGTACTCTTGCATGAATTTCGTGCATCAGGCCTCTAGTAGTTTACTAATGGTGGATTTAGCTCTGAGAGCCAAGCAGCCTGGCTTCCTAACTAACTCTTTTCATAATACATAGTTTTGTTTTGAGGGAAATTTTTCTTATAAGCTCCTTATAAGCATAATAATAGATCAATAAATATTAAAATACAAATTAATATTATAAGAAGTTAGAATTTTGTCATCTAGAAAGATCAGTTTTCTATACCTCCTTTCCCTTCTCTTCTTTTCCAACATTTCTGATGAATAGCAAATACTGATTAAGAAATGAATGTGAGAATTTTGTAGATTCTATAGTTATTAGAAATCTATTTTATAGTTGTGGAACAGTATCTTATTTCATTTGAACCTTGTAATATTGCATAATGCTTCTTAAATAACATAAATCATGTGTAAGTACTCCAGTCAATACAGATCTTTTCTTTGACCCTTTAGAGGACTTAACTGGGTATCTTTAATTTAGTTATATTACATCCTCTAATTGTTTCATAGTATAAGTCTTATTTTTCAACAGGATTATAAATGCAGTAATATCTAGGACAGGTTAATTATCCCCAATATTTTATCACCACCCAAGTAAAAGAAAACATTTTCTTCTACTCCCACTTCAGGAATTTATTTTGAAATACTTCATCTACCCAATAGTCTTTATTTATTAAACAGTCATTAAGTATGTAATTGTTTTTTTTCTGTTTTCCAAACTGAAGATACATGTTACCTATTTTCAGTTTTCCAAATGTTATTGCCAATTATAGTTTTAACTTAAAGTGAGATTCATCCGAAGTTTATCACCAGAGACATACTATTTCTATTGTAAAATTTGAAATACTAAAAATAGATTATAGATTATTAACTTTGCCTTTTGGAATAGCAACAAATAATGGTTACAGATAGGAAGATTATCAGACATTAATTACAGCAAGTGAGAAAGAGTAGGGAGCCACGTTAGTGAATTTGATGGGGATGAGAGTAGAGATAATGAGGTAAATGGGTATATGGAGAAGGAAGTCAGGAATGCAATAGTGCAGTAGTGTGTTGACAGCTATTGTCCCCACTAATATACTATGTCTCGGTATTGAGAAGTGTTTGAAATGTAGATTCTATCCCTGAGGAGCTTAGTATCTCAGAACATTAAATCTTGTTGGTCAAGTAATTTGTGATCTGGACTATCAGGGAGAAAAGCAACACTTTTTTTTATAGTAATGATATTAACATCAGTTGCATCAATTATTAGTTATATTAATTATTTGAAATGTTCATATGAAACAGAAGTTAAAAATGCCTAAATCTTATAAAAACTTTATAATCTTAAAAACCTCAAACCAAGCAAAATAGGTTTTAAAAATGTATTATGAAATAAATAACTTCTTTTTCTGATTTTTCCTGTTGCAGATGATTACTGTGAATGCTTCCTTGTTTCCTAGCTCTGTGACCAACTCATTAATAGCAGTTGGAAATGATGGACTTCAAGAAAGAGACAGAATGGTCCGAGCATGCATTGCTATTATCTGTGAACTAGGTTAGAATTTTGAGTAATAAAAATGTAGTATTTTAGAAAGATTATGTAATTTTCCTTAATGTCTTTAACACATAAATTCTTTAGTTATTGGTACAAAGATATGAATAAGTAAGACACAATACTGATAGGAGAATAGAGGACTTGCTATTTAACAAATAATTCTTAAGTGACCTTAGCACTATAACTTTTAAAGTTTTTCTCATCATGAAATTTAGTACATAAGAATTATCTAAATTCTGATAATTAAAATCAAATCTCTTAAAGTTTGGCTTTCAGACATTTATTAACCATACTATATCTTAATACCTCGGTGTGAGTTAAAAGCAATAATCTATCATACTTTTTTTTTTAAATAAAGGAATTCTAAATGCAAAAAAATTAAAGAGTTAAATGGGATGCCCTAGCTGGTTTAGCTTAGTGAGTAGAGCATTGGCCTGCAGACTGAAATTTCCCAGTTCGATTCTGGTCAAGGGTACATGCCTGGGTTGGGGGGGTCAATCCTCACTAGGGGATGTGCAGGAGGCAGCTGATCAATGATTCTCTCTCATCATTGATGCTTCTATCTATCTCTCCCTCTCCCTTCCTCTCTGAAATCAATAAAAATATATTTTTTTAAAATGAAGAGTTAAATGGGGAAAACAGAAAAGTGGATGAATATTTGCTGACCATTGTAAGGAACAGGAATTTTAAATTACAAGGAAAATCAGATTTCAGCAGCTTCAGATTTTATTGTAAGAAGGCAAGAAAACATCCTACAGTGAAAAAGCAAAGAAAAAAATGTAACAAACATGATAAGTAAATAACTTACTTATATACAGATCAATAGGAAAAATAGATGATTCTCAAAGAAATACATGCATGGTCAAATAACATATTGAAATAGTTCAACCTCATGTTTGTGCACGTATACATTGAGATGCCTGATCTTTGAAGTAAAGGAGTTCCTGAGCTTAAAATCTGAGTTTAAAATCTAAAGTAACAATCTGATAAAAGATTTGAAACAGATAAAGGACTAATATTCCCACTATATAAAAAAGCCTTTGCAATTCATAGGAAAGAAAAGCCATTCCAGTGAAATATGAACAAAGGATATGAAAAAACAATTTAGAGACATAAAAATTAAAATCAAAGTTTTGGGAAATATATTCAGTGCCTCTTATCCACATGCCCTTTTAAATGTCATTGACTAGAGAGTTTTCCAAGTCAGAAAGAAAATTGCTTTAAAATAAAAGCCCCGATTTCAGATTATTTTTTGTTAATTATCCCCTATGTAATATATTAAGTTTTTCTTTTTTATTTTAGCACTTCAGAATCCAGAGGTGGTGGCCCTTCGAGGTGGACTAAACACCATCTTGAAAAACGTGATCGATTGCCAATTAAGTCGAATAAATGAGGCCCTCATTACTACAATTTTGCACCTCCTTAATCATCCAAAGACCCGGCAATATGTGCGAGCTGATGTAGAATTAGAGGTAGGAACTTTAATATTCTTTTCTAGTTTTAAAATGACTTTAAATACAACTCTCACTTCACAATTTTAAAGTAAGTAGATGCAGCACAGTATTATCAAACCTAAATTTACTAATACTGGCTTATTCCCAGCAATATTCTATAGCTAAAGACTTTAATATGTTGTTTGTGAATAGATCTTGCTAAAAATATACCATTTATTTATCTAAACCATGCTAAAAGTCTCTGAACTTAGAAGCACTTGTTAGCAACTAATGACCATATATACTTGAAAGAAATAAAAGACATTAAATTTTTTTTTTTTTACTAATTCATTGTTTTTTATAGTTAGACTAAAATAATTAGTCTTTTATAATAAAGTATATAGTGAAGGTTAGAACAGAATTACCGCACACTATATTCTAATAGTTTATTTGTGTGACTATACTACATTGTTGTTCATTACAGGTATCATTTAGAGTAAGTTTAAACTCACGTTTTGTTTGTATTGAGGTTGAAATTATGCCAGGTATAAAAGATTTATTGTGCCCTAGTTTGTCTCTCTAAATCATTTTATATAAAATCTGTCCTAAATGTTAGTTTTGTTTCTCTTACGGATATTAAAAATGTTTTAGATTATAGCATTGACATTAGCTTATATTATACCAACAAATTTAAGTACAATATTCTTTATACGTGATTTTAAATACATTACGTTAGATAGTCCAATGGGAATGGATAGCACTTTTTACATTTTACTGTATATATAGCTTTACATTCTTTTGTGTGTGTGTGTTATTTTAAAAAATCTGTAAATTTAAGATTGGTAAGATTATTATAGTGAAGGAAGATAATATGTGTAGGCCTCCTTTTTATTTCTGTTTAATTGTAAAGCAGATTAAAAAGCCCAAATTGAAAAAAACTTCAAGTAATATGTTAGATGTTTAAGTACATGGCTATATATTTGCTTCTATCTTGTTCTTTAAAACCACAAAATTAGGTTTTTTTCTTAATAAGATCCCTCAGAATAGCACAGTGATTAAGCACATAGATTTTGGGCTGAACAGATTTGCCTGGTTTTGATTTTTTGCTGTATGACCTACTAGCTTTATGATTTGGAGCTACTTATTAGCCTGTCCTGGACCAATTTATTCCTAGGTAAAATGAAGGTCATGGTTTATACCCTGAAGAGTTGTGAAGAATAAGTACTGTAATAATAGCGGTAGCCTCAGCAGCAGCAATAACAGTAATAATAGCGGCAGCTAATACTAATGTAAAGCTTATAATGAGTTAGGCATTATTTTCAAGTGCTTCTCATATATTAATTCTAATATACATTAAATATTTTATTTAGTACTTGGCACAAAATAAAAACGTAACTAATACTGGTTGCCTTGGATGGTACTCAACATCATCATCATCTACTTTATCATCATCTTTTATTTTATCATCTTCATTGTAGAAACTGCAGCAAAGAGAATATTGTCCTTATTTCTATGTGTTAAATTTTATCAATTTTCACTGTAAATTGATACAAGAAAATACAAGAAAATAAAAACATTTTCAGTGCCACTGTGTGTTGTTAGGCCCAAATCTTCCTCCTGTTAGAAACCCTTTTTTAAATTTACCCTGGTTTCTATTTATACTATACTAGGGGCCCGGTGCACAAAAATTTGTGCACTCGGGGTGGAGGGAGTCCCTCAGCCC
>PVJC01022296.1:0-27499 GCA_004026665.1 Murina feae | reverse complement strand
GGGGGGGACTGGGAGGGAGGAGCGGGAGAGGGGTTGGTGGGACTTGGGGTGGTGAGGGTGCCAGGACTGGATGTGCATTTATTCGCAGGGCAAGCGCACTCCTTCCTCTGAAATGTTAAAAATCAATGAAAACATCAGTTTCTCTAACGGATGCCTTTCCCCCCTTTTTACATACATTGAGGTGAGGGGATGGGCCCTTCTCCCTGGGCACTGGCTGCCACTGACACACATGGAGGAGTAGGTGGCGGGAAAAGGAGCCGAGAGTATTTAATATCAAGAAGAAGAAAAGAGAGGCCCTGGCCGGTGGCTCAGTGGGTTAGAGCGTCGTCCTGATACACCAAGGTTTCAGGTTCGAAGCCAGTTCAGGGCACATGCATCAACCAATGGACGCACGAACACGTGAAAAGACAGACCGGCGTTCTCTCTTGTTCTCTCAATTAAAAAGAAGCAAAAAGGAAACCTCTCTTACCCACCCCACCTGCACCCCAAACGCAGGACCACCGAGTTCCCTCTCCCTGACTCTGAGAAGGATGGAGAGGTAGGCCCCTCAAACTCCACACCTTCGAACTCCAGACGACACTGGCCTGGGGGTGGGAGTTGAGGGGGCTGGACACTGTCACTCACCGCCTGGCTGCTCCCATCTGCACCACCCAGTGTCTGAAAGACCACCTCAGAACTTGGCCCAGAGTGGGGAGAGGACTGTCTCCAGGTCACACAGCCATCCAGGGGGGAGGGGAGGATTCCAAAGGAGGATTCTCGTCCCAGGCCCAGGTACCAACTGGGCTGCCAGGCTGATATCTGGGCTCTGCCCATGTGACCCACTGTGCCCTGGCCCACTCTCAGCACCTCTTGGCTCCCTTGGGAATTGAAAGGAGACAGATTTGGGGGACCCAGGGGCCCTTATTTTCAGCCCCTCTCCCTTCCAAGCTGTTGGGTGAGGCAGCCCTAGAATAATGTTGCCCCCATCTTAGTGACCCCCCAACCTCTGGGCCCACAGACATGCGCTAACGCAGCGCCAGCAGCCCTGCCCCCTGGGAGCTCAGCCAGCAGCAAAAGCTTTCAAAAGAAGCCACTCGTCCATCTCTGCCTCTGTCTGTGCTGAAAATTTGGGGGGCCAACAGGAGGGGCTCTCAGCTCCCCTAGTCATCCCAGGAAGCCAAGCTGAGTAGCAGTGACTGATATTCACCCGACCACAAGCCAATTGTGGTTTCAGTTGTTTTCGGAAGGAGCAGCAAAGCAGGGCAGGAGACCCGAGCAAAGGAGCAGGACCCCAACCCCTGCCCGGCCACTCAGCTCCGGAAGGACTCGCTGGGGCTCAGGAACGCCCAGGACGGCCCCCCTCACAGGCTCGCCCTGGGAAGACCTGGCAACCAGGAGCACCTCTCCCATCCCTTCCATGTCCCCACGGCGACCTGCCTGGCTAGGCTGGCTGCTTCCTGGATCCAGGTGAACACTTTCCTTTTGGTTTCATTTCCTTTTCCTCTCCTCTCCTTTCTCTTCCTCCTTCCCTCCCTTCCTTCCCTTCTTCCCTCCATTCCTTCCTTCCTTCCTTCTTCCCTCTCTCCCCGCCCCTCACTTCTTCTGTGATAGGAATAATTCAGGACCCACATCAAAGAGAACAGAGGCTGCTGGAAAGGTCCCCAAATGTACACGCCCTGCCAGGCCTGGCCTCCAGCTCCTTTGGCTGTGGCACCCACTGCGCCCGTCCCCAGACCACACCTGTTCACCCCCCTCGTGATCAGGGGGAGACCAGGATTAGCAACAAATGCCACTCCTCACAGAACACATTTTAGAAGGATCTCAGAAATACAGAAAGCCAAAATGTCAGCACCGAGAAGGAACTTAAAACTGTCTGGTCTGCCCTAGCCAGTGTGGCTCAGTGGATAAAGTGTCAGCCTGTGGACTGAAGGATCCTGGGTTCGATGCCAGTCAAGGGCACATGCCCGGGTTGCAGGCTTTATCCCCAGTGGGGAATGTGCAGGAGGCAGCCCATCAATGATTCTCTCTCATCATTGATGTTTCTATCTCTCTTTCCCTCTCCCTTCCTCTCTGAAATCAATAAAGATATATTTTTTTAAAAAGCCCTGACCAGCCCTGACTGGTTTGGCTCAGTGGATAGAGCATCGGCCTGTGGACCTAAGGGTCCCAGGTTCGATTCCAGTCGGGGCATGTACCTTGGTTGCGGGCACATCCCCAGTGGGGAGGTGTGCAGGAGGCAGCTGATCGATGTTTCTCTCTCATCGATGTTTCTACCTCTCTACCCCTCTCCATCTCCCTTCTGCTCTGTAAAAAATCAATAAAATAAAAAACAAACAAAAAACTGCCTGGTCTCATCCCTTAATTTTTTTCAACTGAGGAACGGAAGCTCTGAGAAGCGATGCAATGCCCTTAGACAGCGGTTTTCAACCTGTGGGTCGCGACCCCTTTGGCAGTCAAATGACCCTTTCCCAGGGGTCCCCTAAGACCAACCTGCATGTCAGATATTCACATTACGATTCACAACAGTAGCAACAGTACAGTTATGAAGTAGCAACAAAAATAATTTTATGGTTGGGTCCCAACATGAGGAACTGTATTTAAAGGGCCGGAAGGTTGAGAACCACTGCCTACGAGTTTGGTTAGAAATCCTCAGGCTCATTGGGTTCCCACCATCTCCCCTCACTGTCTCCACACCACACGAGGAGCGAATTCTCTCCCCTGTGTGATTTTTAAAGTGTTTTTTTTTAAAGCATATATATTTTTATTGATTTCAGAGAGGAAGGGAGAGGGAGAGATAGAAACATCAATGACAAGAATCATTGATCAGCTGCCTCCTGCACGCCCCCCACTAGGGACTGACCAGCAACCTAGGCATGTGCCCTTGACTGGAATCGAACCCAGGACCCTTCAGTCCACAGGCTGATGGTCTATCCACTGAGCCAAACCAGCTAGGGCCCCTTTGTGATTTTCAATGTTGACCAGACTCCTCGTCCCGATGACCAGGGAGAAGGAGGAAGTCGCCAGAGCCAGGCTAGGCACAAGGAGACGGATTCATTAGCGGCTGAACACAGAGGTTTAGCATTTTTCTAGAAACAAGTGGCACTCCTTGACTTCTTCCTCCGGGAAGCCTGCCTGAATTAGCTCTGGGCCTCGCCCTCCATACCTGGTGCCCATAGCCATGGCAAGGAGAGAAAGGGAGGAGCCAGGGTAGAGACGTGCTGGAGTACCAGCCACAGCGCACAGCCCAACCCGGAGCGACAGGGAAGGAGGGGAAGAAGAGAGCGGGGCAGGAAATGGGGTTTAGACAGGATTGGGGAGTAGAGAAGCTCAGGAAAATGGGGCTCCCCATGGGGAAAAAAGCTGCCCAGACGAGTCCCCGCTGCCCAGGTGCAGCCCTTCTGGGGGCTGCCCATCTGCGTTTAAGGTTTATCATGTGATTTTTACAAATGCCGACGGAGCGGTGGGCTGGAGCCAACGGTCAGCGCCATCACAGGGGCAACTGGAGTGCGAGAGCCCGCTCGCTGCTCAGCGTTCACCGGCGCACGGCCGGGTAGAGGGGCCAGCTTCAAAGCAGGAGCGACGCCTGCGTGTGCATGTGGGACTGCACGCGTGTGTTGAGGTGCACTACTCCTGGGGTCTGCATCGAGTCACGTGTGAATGCACAGCAGTGTGTGCCCGTGTCCCTGTGGCACCTGGGACCTACCTCCGTGGCACTGTGCTCCTGGCCGTGTGAGCCTGTGTGTGTGTGTGTAACTGGGACTGTCCGTATCTGGAGCTAAGAGTGCATAGAGTAGGGCAGTGGGAAGAGACCCACATGCACCCTGGGGGGGACTAGGGCTGCGCCTGTGACCAGAGACACCCAAATCCCTGAGCTTGGGGGGGGGCGGGGGGGTCGCTGAGGCCCTCTGCACCAAATCCCACTCAGTCCCTCTTCTGTCCTCAGGCTTAACCACCTGCCAGTCCAGGAGGGAATGGGACACTAAGGCAGGCAAGGGGCTTTTCCCAGGCGAGTTTTGCGTGCTGGGCACACCAGAAAGGCCAGCACCAGGGGGCACTGTCCTCTTCCCCACCCCTCACCCGTGCTGCTGGGCGAGCTATCCCCCTCACACCACCTCCTGGTCCTCCCCCTCACCTTTTATCCACGGTTTGCTTTTGCTGTCTAGCAGGGAGGGTGCAGGAGAGTTCAGCTCCTGCATCACCCTCAAGGCCAAGGTCCCCAGGTTGGGGGAGGGACATGATCACATGCTCGTCATTCAATCAGCCCCATCCACCTACTCCCGTGTGGGCTGGAAGCCTGGCTGGGCTTCCCTCAGGGGCAGAGGCTCCGGCCAAAGAACAAGGGCTCGCTGCACTCCCTGTCCCCCTTCTGGCCCCCCTCCAGCTCTTTGCCTCAGGAAAGTTGGCTCTACAATCCACCCCCCCCTCCTGCCAAGAAGTCCTATAGGCCTCTTGCTCCGGGCACATGGGGAAGCAGCTGTGGCTTCCCCAGCCCTTCTGTGGTCTGGTCTATAGGCCAGAAGAGGAAAAGCAGGAAGGTAGGACGAGAGGGCTGAGACGAGACTGGCTTTGTCACCTGTGGTCATCAACTCAAATTCCTTTCCCATGGTCTGGCTTGGGGACATGTCTGCTGAGGCCTGAACCCTCTCCCTCCCTCGAGCTTTCGGGTGCCCACCACCTGCAGCGGGGCACTCGGCTCAGCTCTCTGCCTCGGGCCTGCGCTGCGCCAATGCCAGCTTGAACTCCCCAGCCTGGGAGGAAACATCCAGGGAAGCAACTGCCGTGGTTCAGCTCAGAAATGGGCCCCAGTGTCTTCACCTGAAGCTCTTTCTAAAGTCTAACCTAACGCTCCTTCGTGGCCTTCCCAGCCCCTCACCGGCCAGGAGCTGGGCCTCTTCCCATCTCAGCCAACCGCGCTCCCTCAGGTGGAGCTCGACTCCAGCAGAAAAAGAGGCAAGTTCCAAAACGAAAACAAAAGCCTCCGCTCACCCCCAGAGCTCTTCTGCACGCCCTGTCCTCCCTGCCCCCAGCCACCACAGAAACCCACAAGGCATTGGAGCCTGCGTCCCCAAATGAGTCAGGGCTCCTCAGAGGGGTTCAGCGGGGGCCCAGGAATTTCCCTTCATGCCAAGCAGGGGCTCTGCTTCTTACTGACCTCTGTCCAACCCCCTTGGCCCCAAGGGGTAAGCCGACCCACCTCGCCCTGCACGCACCTTCTGCCCTGGCCTCTTTTAACACCAAATACCGCCCCCCCCCCCAAGCTTGATGCTAAAGGGGAGTCCATGCCGAGTGCCTAGGTATGGGGTTGGGGGCAAGAAGTGCTCCAGCGCGCTGAGGTGTGCCTGGTGCCCGCCTCACCCCATGCCCCCAGGACTCTCCACACTTTCACTCTAAGAAGGAACGGAAATAGGAGCTTTTCCTCAGGTCTGAGGCCCCAGGGGACCCTCAGGGGGGTGCCAAGGGGCCAGCTGCAAGTTTCCTTCCTTCTCTTCTTGTGCTCAGGAGAGCAAGACTTTCCCAACAGGGAAGGAGTGCTGTGGCAGGAGAGGTGCCAGGGCCAACGAAGATGCTGGCCAGACAGAGTGGAGGCCACAGGCGGTCCGGCTGACCGCTGTGGAAGCGGCATGCTCCCCTCACCCTGCACCCTGCACCCTGCACTGCATATATTCTCTCTCTCCAAAATAGCATCTCTGGAGGGGGGAAGTGGAGGAAGTTCTCAGCTCATCCTTCGCTCCTTCCCACGGTGTGTTCACAGCCCTCTGGCTGTCTCTCTCGACCTGGTTTCTCTACCAGGCCCTTCTGCTCTGCCTCCACCCTCACCACTGGGATCCGCCAGGTCCCAAGACCCTCTGGCAGAGAGCGAGCCTCCCTCTCTCCACCCTCCACGCCTGCCGTCTCCGACCTCCAAGCCCTGGCTGAGCCATCCTCATTCCCCACTGTCTTCAGTGCAGAAGTCAACCCATTGCACATAAATGAGCACCAAGCGTGCTTGGGGGATCTGTGTGGCAGTCACTGAGGCCGGGGACACCTGGGCCCTGCCTGGGAGTGAAGCTGCACCCGAAGCCTCTCACGGAGCTAGGAGTCCCCTCTCCCCCCGCCCCACAGCGAGGGCCAAGGTGCCACACTGGACCCAGGTTGGTAGGGGCAGTGAGGGCCCTGCCTGGGAAATGCCCAATCAGACCGTGGAACAGGGCGCAGTGCTGGGTCCCAGATCAGACCAGGAGAGGGGCCCCAGGGATGGGGTTCCCAGGAGAAGGAAGGGCATGCGGAGTCGGCTCTGAAGAAAGAAAGGGGCAGCACGGGGGTGTCTGGGCCCTAGGGATGTGGCAGGCTGGGCTGGAGTGTCTGCCCAATCTGAGGAGGGAGGAGCCACGGTGGGTGCATTTCCCCTGCCAGGAGGCAGCTGTGGGGCTGCAAAAGGCCTGACCTCCTGACCCCAGCACCGTGTGAGTGTTGGAGGCAAGGACAGACAGTCTCAAAGCCCCCCACCCCACCCCAGGGAACCATTGTTATTTCTGGCTCCATTTACTTGGTCAAGAAGGGTGTCAGTGGTAATGCAAATGAGGAGGTGTCGGAGGTGCTGGCCGACACCCATCCTGTCCCCCTCCCAATCCCTCCCCCAGTGCCCACACTCACACAGTCGACTGGAACATCTGCGAGGCACGCCTGGTGCCCTTGCCCGTGGCTGAATTGGCATGGAGGGTGGGTGTAGCTGCCGGTTCTCAGGGTTTCTGCTTCTGCCACAAGAACGGGGGCTGACACCAAAAGGACCAAGAGGGCCTCCAGCTGATGCCCAGGTCCTCCCTTACCCCCGTCCCCTCCTGTTCTCTGCCCTGCCAGGCCTCCCTGGGGTACGGATACCTAGACGGTCAATGCCCCACACAGGGCCTTCTCTCCCAGGCTGCCCATTGAAGAGCACACACTGAGCCCTCTCGGTACCTGCCCGGCCCCTGCAGTACCTGTGAGATCTCCAGAGGCAACTGGGTAACCAGGGGGCACCGCTCTGAGCGCCAAGCATTTCCCTGGCGTTAACACGGAGAAGTCAGGGGAGGGCAGGGAGAGGGGCAGGTGCTAGAGGCTCTCACACCACACGGTCTCCTCCCATTATCTGGCCTTTGCCCCGGACACCTTGTCCACCACTTCCCAGTTAGGACGGACCCCTTGCCCTTGGGGTCACTCCTGTGTGTGACCTCAGTTCTTCCTGTGTCGCCAGAGTTGCTCTGTTCTTATCTTGCTGAGAGAGAAATGGGACGGGGGAGCTGTTCCGTTCCCCCTACCCTTTAGAGATGTCGCTGAGTGAACCCCCCACCCCCTCTGCTCTTCTTCATTAGTACTAATCAGCGGGTGAGGCGTTTCTCATTAACACGCTGACTCACCCACACGCCTCTCCCTTTTGTTAGCTATCAGCTTCTCTCCCGACAGACACACACCGCCACCGCCGCCGCCGCCGCCACCGCCACCGCCACCGCCACCACCGCCACCGCTTCTGAAAGGAGTGTTGCTCCTCTCAGCTGATTCCCTGACACAGGCACCAGGAGTGGAGCAGGGGTCTCCATGGTGGCTCTGGCTGAGGAAATCCTGGAGGGACAGGGGCAGGGCTGTAGGGTCCCCAAAGATGAGGCAAAGTGTTTGAAGGTGAGGCTAAGGGCAGAGGGGCTGGAGCAAGTATGTTGGGTGCTGGCCTTTCTTTGGGCGCTTAGAGGCAAACCATGGATGGCCTGGTCTCACCCTCCAACCCACCCTCCACGGTGGGTCTGTGATGGTGGGAGTAAGCGGGTCCCCCCCATCCTCCCCACCGGGTGTATCTGCCTCAGCAGGGGTCTTCCAGTCACATTGCTCTGCTCCTGTGAAGGCTGTCCCATCCTCTCACCCTTCCAGGAGCCTAGAGATCTAGACCCTTCTACCCCCACACTCACCTCAGCGCCCCCCACATTACTCCTAGAGGAGCAAGGAGCCAGCATCCTTATATCTGATGACATCCTGCTTGGGAAAGGAGGGGTGTGTTGGCAGGACCGCTCAGGCCATCTTCCAGCCCCCCAACCCCACAGCCTTTCCCTTTGGTGGGGAAGGAGCATTCAGTGGAAGGCTGTGGTCTGGAAGACCTTGGCTGGGGGCATATTTCCCCACCTTCCCTCCCAGCCCCCAGCAGCTTTCTGCCCCGCACCTGAGCCCTCTCCCAGGTCCTCAGAAATCCAGCATCCGCACCTTCTGTCCTCACGCTCTCTCACCTGATGACGGGGCGGAATGGCCAGGTTACAGAAAACCCTAGGTTCCCTGCTGTGCGGAGCCAGCATGGCCATGGGGGAACCTGAGGTGGGCGGTGAAGAATGACAGACAAGAGAATAAAGCCGGGTCCAGGTGAGACGCTGCTTTTCTGATGGAGAGACAGGCGAGTCTTTATTTTGTAGCCAGATTCCACGAGGCAAAGTGAGGGCGTAGTCAAGATGTGTACCACGTTCTGGAGGGTTTCCAATCCACTCAGTTACACGCACCTGATCAAGCTTTGTTACCTTGCTGCACCTCCCTCAGCCATCACTCAGCCACGTGGGACCACAGGTTCGGACCATAAGGTCAAGCTTACCACCATAGCCTTTGGCTAATAATTGTGCTAGGACTTGCACGTGACTTTGCCACGAGAGGACTGTGCCCTCTCATTAGTCCCGGGCTTGAACCTGTCCAAACGCTGTAGCCGCTCTCCACACCTGACACCAACCTTCAGATGTGCCCCTGCCTGCAGCTCATCCCGGCTCATCCTTTGCCTCCTTTCTCAATGGCCAGGATTTCTCTCTGCCTACCGCTCCTATGCCACCCCTAATTCATCCGTGCCCTTCCAGCAAATGCTTCCAAAGACCCGAACAAGACGCAGACCCCAAACCTGGGTGCGGGAGTTGAGATGGGGGAGTACCAAGGGGCACTGAGCCTCCATGTGCCAGAAGTTCCAGAACTTTCTCTCCCACGACTTGTGAAGCCATGTTCCACAGGATTCACCGTTCGCACGGTTCCTGTCCCTCAGTGCGTGACTGCAGATGAAATCAAGGCTGGATGAACTTTTAGAGGAGCAACGGGGGCTAGGCAGCCCCCCAAGGGATCTGGACCTTGACACTAAGTGGGGGAAGATTGTTCGCCCTGGGTCTAGAGCTGAACCTCTGGCCTTCCATTCGCAATTGCCCCCACCTCTTGTTTGTGAGGGTGAAAAGGATCATGTGGAAATGAAAGGCACCCCGAGTTGATGCATAAGAACCTCGGGCCCTTTGTGCACAGAAGGAGTAGCTCTGGCTGGGGCAGGAGTCAAGGGTTCGTGACCTGGCTCTGACCTCTGGGCTGTGAGACTTCTGAAGCAGCTGCTAAGCCCGGAGCCCAGCCCTTCCCCAGCTCTCAGACTCGTGAGGACATGGAACACGGATGTTCTTCCTCTTTGAGGCCCCAGCCCGGTTCCTGGCAGGCAGAAACCATTTGATGAAGAAGTAGCTGCTACTAATTAATACATGAGCCCTCAGGGAGGGCTTCAGACCTCCACCTGCCAGGCCTTCAGGGCAGGAAAATTCAAGAGTCCCCCACGCCTGCTCAGGGCTGGGGTGGCTGCTCTGTCATGAGGACACCCTCTGCTGCCCCAGATCTGTCCTCAATAAACTCAGCACAAGTCATGTATGGCCACTCGCATGCTTACATCTCCAGAACCACCCTGGGACGCGGTGTCCTCTGCATCCCCTACCTGCCCCATGACCACTCTCCATGGTGGTGTGCCCTTGAGATACTGTTTTCCAGACCTCTGGGTCTCCCCCCACCCCTGCCATGGAGGGCACAGACTGAGCGCAGATGGAACAGGTAAGTTTTATTTGGACTTTCAACTTGTTCAGAGGGCTCAGGGCCCCCTCACCGCCCCTCTGCATTCCCCCGTCCCCACTTCCCCTCCCTGGAGGAACAGTCAAGGTACAATGCCATCTCTGGAGTCCTTGGCCCCTTTCCCGCCTAACACACCCCTTCACTCCCCCGCGCTGAGGGGGAGGAGAGACGTGTGAGGAGGGAGGGGCCTGGAAGAGTTGGATCAGAATGGTACATGCACTGACAGTAGCGTTCACTGCCACGGACCTGGGGCTGAGACCCAGGCGAGGCTGGCAGCGGGGGGTGGATTCGTCGTGGGTGGCAGGCTCTTGCTGTAGGAAGCTCCCCAACTCAGCCCCCGGGACCCCTGGCCTCCTGCTGACCCGTCCTTCTGAGGGTACGACTCTGAGGTAGATTTCGCAGAGGGAGTGTGGGTCACTGGGGTGTGGGAAAGGGGGTAGCTCTTTTGAATTTGATCTCCACAGTACCCTGGGCCCATGCTCAGGTTCTGGCTTGGGAGGCAGGGCTGATGACACCCACCCAGCTAACAGAGCCTGAGTCACACACGGGATCCTGGGTACCTGTGGCGCCAGGGCTCAACTGGGGTCAGAGGGGAGGGGAGCAACTGTCATAAGCATCTGTGCCTTGGTGCTGGGAGCTCCAGGGAGAGCACACGGGCCTCGAAAGCTGGCACAGACAGTCCCCTGGCCTGAGGGTCATGGTGCAGGGACCCCTGGCCCACAGGGCAGCCTCTTTAGGCTGGATCCTTCCTGTCCTTCAGGGTTCTCCCTCTCCTCTCCCACCCTCCCTGTTCCCCAGGGTGGGTAGAGGGGGAGAACAGCACTGGCCTGCAGAGAGAGGCAAGAATCAAGGTGTCTCCTTCCCCCAACAGGGGCCCAGGCCACAAGCCCTGAGCTGGCCATGGGGTAGAGGAACTGGCATGAGCGTACAGGGCAGGCTCCGGGACCCCACTCAGCTGTGTTCCTCGGGCCGAGCACGGCCTGAGAAAGATGGATGTCGGGGGAGGGACTGAGGGAGCCCCTGGAGTCCTTTGATACCCTCCCTCTCCCCCAGGCCCAACCACTAGACATCTCCTTGGATCCAACTGTTTGAGAACAGAAAGGCAGAGGGCGCGGCGGGGCAGGGTACCCCCTCCCTGTCCCAGCCCAGGTCCCCATCTCCCCTTGGAAGCCAGGGAGCTGGGGAGAGCCTTGACTGACCTCCTGGGAAGAGCCAGGGCTGGGTGGTGCCTGGACCAGGGAAAATGGCACACACGTGTAGCTAGTGGAGGTATCTGGGGGTCGCAAGGGGCAGGGGCCCCCCCACAAGATTCATGCAGCATTCAAAGTGAGTGAGTGCTTGGGGGTGATGGGAGAGGGCAGGGAAACAGCCAGTGGGTGGGGGAGGCACCCTAGATCTTGCTGTTCTCCAGGTGGGAGTCAATGTGTTTGATGAGGGCGTCATCCGGATACCCGACAGGGAAACCCAGCTGGCAGAGGGGGCAACTGCGGATGTCAGAGCCCACTGTCTCCATCAGCAGCTGTGGGGAGAGAGGAAAGTCACTTACGATCCCCAACCCTCCCTCCTGCTCCCCACATTCCCAGCCTGCCCTTTCCCTGGGACTCAGGGCAGGGGGGGACTGCCGCAGGCAGAAGGGTTCTGGGCACCTTCTGTCCAGTGCCAACCCTCTCCTCCCCGTGCCTGCCCACCTTCCACCGGCTCAGCATCCACGCCCCACCCTGAGCCTGGGGTCACAGGAGGTGTGTGTAAGGAGGGGTGTGTGCTCAGTCTGCCAGGACATCTGCCAGGGCATCTGCGGTACCGAGGAAAGGCCAGACCCAGACATGCCCCCAGAGTGATGAAGGCACCACTGCCAGATAACACGAAGCACCGAGTAAGCCCAAGCAATGTGTAACCCAAAATAATCCTCTGTTTGGCTCTGGGATGTGTGTGGGTCCTTCGAGGTGACAAGAGTTGAATCTGACATTCAGGAAACTCATTATTTCAGTGGAACGACAGAGCCCTGAGACAGGTTGTCTTCTAAGACAGATCTTAAAGGGGCTCCGAGGCCTGACGGAGGGAAGTGGGTGCGCAGGCCTGTCCCCGCGCCAGCCAGGACCCTCGGGGTCAGCATGGCCTCCGTCGGCGATGAAAGAGCAGATGCTCACTGCTAAGCGTTCCACTCAGGTCCTGTGCAGGGGGTTGCAGGGATGGCCCCCCTCCCGGGAGCCCTGATGGAATCAGATAACGCTATGCAGGTGAGAAAACTCAGCATCTGGGAGGGTAAGTGCCTTGTGCTACCAGGCGGTGGAGTCTGGAACCAAAACCAGGGCGAGGCCCTTCACCGGGGTCCAGAACGAGTTTCAGGGGCGCATCAGGCCCTCCGACCCAGGCCCCAGGGAAGCAGCGGGGAGGCGGGAAGGGGTCCAAGGACGCGCGCGGCCCGGGCTGCCGGGCCCCCACCCCCCACGCGGAGGGACGGCGGGTGCCCCACTCACGTTGATGGACGGCCAGGACTGCGCGTGCTCGGCGTGGGCATAGGCCGCGGCTGCGGGCGACTCGGGGATGGGGAAGCCCGCGCAGAAGGAGGAGCAGCGGATGGCGCCCGCCTCGGGGCTGGGCGGGCTGGGCGGCACGGACCACTCCTCGTCCTCGTCCGACGGCTGCTTCTCGAAGCGCAGGCGGAGGCCCTCGAAGGCGCGGCGCGGGCTGAGCGGCCGGCCGGGCCCGTAGAGCTCGGCGGCGCCGTAGGCGCGCGGCTTGGGCAGCGTGGCGGCCTCGGCCTGCAGCCAGGGCGGCGGGGCGCCCGCGTAGCCCGCGCCCTCCGCCAGCTCCGAGTAGCTGCGCCGGCCCTGGAAGCCGGCCTTGGCGTGGTGGCTGGGCGGCTTGGCGTAGGCGCGCTCGGCCGGCGTCCTCTCCCCCGGCGGCGGGAGGGGCGGCGGCGGCCGGGGCGGCGGGGCCGGGCCGGCGGGGGGCCCCGGGGATCGGCGCTGCGGGCTCGGGGACTGGCACGGCGGCGGCGGCACCGGCGAGCGGCGCTGCGGGACGGGCGATGGGCAGGAGGGCGAGGCCGGCGAGCGGCGCTGCTGCGGGGAGGGGCACGGGGGGCCTGGGGAGCGGCGCTGGGGGGCGGGGGACTGGCACGGGGGGCACGGGGGCGCGGCTCGCGCCGGCGGGGAGGGGGACGGGCACGGGGGCGCCGCGGAGTGGCGCTGCGACAGCGGCGAGTGCCTCTGGCCTGGAAGAGAAGTGGGGCCGGGTCAGGGGGCGGCGATGGGAGAGAAGGGGTCAGAACCGGGGCCGGGGGCTTGGGGCGACCGAAGCCCACCCACGCGCTCCCCTCCGGGCGCCAGGGAGAAGCATCAGGCATGGAAGGGAAGGAAGGGAGGGTCCCCGGGACGCGGGGTGGCACCGCAGCTCCCCCAGCCTGGGGTCCAGCCCTGCCCCCCTGTCCCCCCGCCCCTCTCACCGCCGCCGCTCGGGGTCTGCTCCTGCAGCAGCGTCCTCAAGATGCGCCCCTGCAGAGAACTCAGCTCCCGGAGCCGGCCCAGCTCCTCCGTCAGCTCCGTGTAAGCCAGCGCCAAATTCACCCTGAAGGACACCCCAGCCCCCCCAGGTCATGGTCTGACCCCCGCCTTCCCTGACCCTGAGGTCAGGGGGCAGGGAGCAGGGAAGAGGAGGAAGTGGGTTTGCTGTCGCAGCTGTGGAGCAGAACTGGCCCTCTCCTCCCCTCCAGGGCCCTGCTGCCCCAGTTCAAATGCCACCTTATTCCAGGGACCTGGGGCGAGGGCAGTGGTTCCCAGACGATGGGCTGGGGAGCTCAGAGAGGCCTGGGGGTCCCTGAGTCCAGGTGTCACCAGGCGCTGCCTGCGGCCTGAATGTATCTCACACAGGT
Organism: Murina feae; assembly: GCA_004026665.1. Lineage (NCBI taxonomy): Eukaryota > Metazoa > Chordata > Mammalia > Chiroptera > Vespertilionidae > Murina > Murina feae. The sequence goes on along the minus strand of PVJC01022296.1, from coordinate 13,806 downwards.
ATGTGTGAATGTTTTTCCAATCTGTGCAGAAGCTGTGGTGACAAATAAAACACAGACTCATCACAGAAAGCCCCACAGTAGCTCTTGCCGCTGTGCATCTTCTCCAAGGGCAGCGCAGTCCGTGTGTGCGGCCGGCAGGGGCCCACGGGGAGCCCTCGGCTCTGAGAGGCTGGGGACCGCGGCTGCACAGCGCATGCAGAGCCCCTTCTATAAGTGAAGGGCATGGCCCCCTGCGGAGCCCACGTCTGCCCAGTCCCGGGTCCAGGGCCCTTGCCTCCATCTCTGAGCTGCCTCTGAGGGTGCCCTCCACGCAGAGATCTCTGGGAACCAGTGGCTGTGCACCACTCACCTCCAGGGGGCACCACTCACACTGAGAACTTAGCAAAGCCGCCTTGTTCTGGAACTTCCCTGGGAGTTAGTTCCTCGAAGGTGGAAACTCTATCACTGCATTGCCCAGGGCCTGGTACCCAGTACCTGGATGACGAGCTGAGCCTTTCCCTCCATTTTGCTTTCCTCCTCCACTTCCTGCTCCGACCTTCTGGCACCCACCCTCACAAAGCCGGAACAGACTATGAACTTGGCAAAGACTTCACCTGCTTCCCTTGTTCCTTTCTCTTTAGGTCACTTTGACCCAGAACCTCCCAGGTTATCACTCTCAGCCCTGCCCCTCCCCTCTCCCACCCTGGCCTGCGCCACCCAGACAGACTCTGTCCTGAGCTCACACGAGGCTCCGCCATGGCCTTGGGTCTCTGCCTTCTGTCCTGGGCGTGGACAGGGTCCCGGAGGCAGGGGTTTGGGTTCTCTAGCATCCCCCAGATCACACCCACTCCGGAAGGGATCTGGAGCTTTGTGGAAACTGGAGCTGGAGGGAAGTGGCGGGCCGAGGCCCGGCCACTCCGGGTGGTCACTTCCCAGGGGAGGCCCTCTAGCCCAGGAGCTGTAGGGCCCTGGGCAGGAATGAGGTGGGGACTTCTCCAGACCCTCCCTCAGGCCCTGCCCCCATCCCACGACTCCAGGGCATATGAGAGAACACGGATGGGGATGGGAGGGAGTGGAGGTAGGTGTGAGGCCAGTATGGTGAGTGTGAGGAACGGGTGAGAGAGAGAGAGAGAGAGAGAGAGAGAGAGAGAGAGAGAGTGAGTGTGTGTGTGTGTGTGTGTGTGGCCCAGAGGAGAGGAGGGGAAGTCGTGAGGTTAGGGCTTCAGAGGGCAGGAAAAGCCGAGGTGCAGGGTAGGTAACGACTGAGCCCCCTCACTCTCACCCCCCACTCACTGGCTGGCTCTCTTACTAGAGCTGGGCGGTGGCAGAGACAATGGTGCTCCCACAACAAAACTATTTTTGGGTCAAAGAGAAATTATTGCAGACAGGCTGGGATTCTTGGGGGAAAGGCTACCTCTTAGGGAGGGAGGTCGCTCACCAGCCCATCAGATGGTGGGCCGAGATGGAGGAAGGAAGGTCCTTTCGGAAACCCTCGCTGAAGAGCGGCAGCCCTCAATCCTGCCACATCTCGGCCCCTGTGTTGGCTAAATGTGTCCTGTGTCCACCCACTCAGCCAATGGGCCTGTGGGGACAACGCCACCTGCCCTGCCAGACTGGAGGTCCAGTCTGTGTGTCCCCCCGCCATTAAAGTGGGGACTCCCCAGTGGGAGGCTACCCCGTTCAGACCAGGGAAGTCTGAGGGCAGGAGCTGTGTCTCCCCCATCAGACTGGGGGCTTTGGAAGGACCATGCCAACCCCGCAGTGGTGGGATGGGAGGGGTTCAGGGCAGGGCAGTGATACGGAGCAGCATCCTCTGACCAAGCAGCCACCATTTCTCTCCCCGTTTCTCTCCCGCTGTCCGCAGCCATTGCTGTAGCTCAGGTGACAGATACAGATCGTTGCCTTCACACTCCGACTGGGAGATCTCACCTGGCACCCTCCGTTCCCAGGCCCCTATCTCTCCCCAGCTTTCCTTCCTCCCCTTGTCAGGAGCTAGCTCAGTTTCCAGTGCCCAGCTTCTGGCAGCCTCCTCACAACAAGACAGACAGAGCAGCAGGAAATGGAAGAAAGATGGCCCTGCCCAGGATGTCCAGCCCTCCCAGCTCTGATCTGGGTGCCTGGGGCAGGCAGGGACTGTCCTGCTGGAACCCCAGGCAGTCTCCCCAGAGACCTCCGAGACCCGGCCAGGCGGTGGGAGCCAACCTCCTGAGGCCCTATGACCCTTTGAGACTGTCTCTTCATTGGGTGTCTTTCCCTACCTCAAGATGCGCAGAGCCAGGCGGCGAAATACACTCACGACCCGAATGACTCACATTAGAAAACATTGCCAATTCAGTGGAAAAAAAAAAAAAATCTCAACTTCACAACACAACCAAGAGTCACACACATATACCTGAAGGCACATCTGTTTCCTGGCTTCCCGGCTACTTTCCACTATCAAGGCTGGTCGGGAAGCATGGGGCAGGTGGACGGCATGTGGGTGCTTCTTTATGCCTTAAACTGCGGGGGAAAGTTCCGAGTCTCTCGGCACCGGGAAGGACCCGAGAAGAGAATCACAGATCATCCAAACAAGCGCTCACCACAGGCCGGGCAGTGTGCTCGGAACCTCGCTTCATCTCCACAACCACCCCACAGTGTGGCCACGGTTTTCTCCACTTTACACACGAGGAAATGGAGGTTCCCAGGGGTTGAGTCCTTGGCCACAGTCATAAAGCCGAGGAGAAATGGAGTTGCTGGAATGGGAGCTCTGGCCTCCCGGACTCCGACGTCCAGGCTACTGGCCGCTCCACTGCCTCCTGCCTTCCAAAAGGAAGCAGCGAGGGCGGGAAAGTGGAGATGGGACGGCAGGGGAGGAGGAGGAAGAGGCTGGAGACCTCCACAGTGGCTGGGGGCCCTGTGCATCATCCCCAGCCCCTGCCCCGGGAGGAGAGAGGAAGGAGCTAGGCACCTGTGGAAGCGGAATATCAGGGCTGGTGAGAGGCTGGCCAAGGTCACGAGCAGTGGTGACACAAAGCGGGGATTCAAACATGCTCTTGGCACCTCAGCCTGCTGAGCTGGCACCTTCCGAGGAGCAAATGGCAGAGCTGGCAGGAAGAAGGCCCCCCCCTCCTGCACCCGCTGCAGCACATCTTTCCACCCTTCATTGACCTATCCTTTCATTCATTCTTTCCACGCGTGATTCAGGAATCTCAAAAATCCACCTGGCCATGACCAGCTTCACTACTGTTGATAAAGCTACCGAGGTGGGAAAGGTTAGAGACCTAAGTGTCCTCCTCCATTCAAGGCCTTTCTGCCCCAAACCAGCCGGGAGACACAGAGGCCGCCGGGCACCCTGTATTGGAGCATCAGTGAGGACATGGCAGGGTTGGAGTTCACGCGCTGGGTCACGGATGAGAATTAGGGAAAATTAGGAAAAGGCTTGAGGTCAAGGTTAAGGCTGGGTTCAGGGTCAGATTAGGGCTGGGGCTGATAGTTCATTTTCAGTCAGGACTGTGGACAGAGTTGGGGTCAGGATAAGGGATAGGGTTAGGGTCAGGGATGGGATCCATAGGAGGATTAGGAATGGGGTCAGGGCCGAGCTGGCCGTGGGGGTCAGTCAGAATCATTAACTGACTCAGGACCAGGAGGAAAGCAGACATCCAGCCTTCCTAAGCCTTCCATCTTTGCCCACAGCGGCCCTCAGTTGCCCCCAGTCACCTCACCCCTGTGGGTAAATTTAGGGACCAAACTTTCCACCACCCACAGGCACACCCAGCATCAATCTTCCCACACGACCCTCAGGGAGGGGACCACAGGCACCAGGCCATGGAGCGGACCTGAGGTTACAGGGGAGGAGGAAGTCGCTTTGCAACAACCCAGTGCTCCACCACTTCCTCTCAGGCGCCTTGAGCCTCTTCACGCTCCTCGACCAGCTACGACTTGCGGTCCGCAGGGCCCGGCAGCCCTGCCATGCTTCCAGCACAGCGAGGCGTTGGGGTGCCTGGGCGCCTCTGCCTAGCAGCCACCCTGAGCCGCTCGCAGAGAGGCTGGGAACCAGAGGCCCTGGCTAGGTGAGGGGCCACACCCCCCCATTTGCCCAAAACCGTCCCGGCTCACACTGGTGGCACCAGCCTAAGTACTAACAGTGCCCCTTGCACTTCCTACAGGGATCAGGTTTGTTCGACAAATCACCCGGCTCCTCCAATAAGGGCCTCCAACCTGAAGAAGAATCTGAACCAGAAAAAAACCCCATTTGCTCAGAACCTGCTTGACATGTACACTCAACGTCTCTGATGACCTCACTTCTTTGAACCTCAATTTGCTTAGCTGTGAAAGTGGACAACGCCTTCATCACGGTGTGTTTTTTTGGGGGTGAGAATTAAATGAAATTTTGTAGGTAAACTGCCTCGCAGAGTGTCTGGCATGGAGGAAGGGCCAGGGGAGCGCCCAGGACCCGGGCGAGGAGGGGAGACCATTTTGATCCTTTTTCTGGAGATACCAGCTCAGTGACTTTGGTTGAAAAGGGAGAGGAGGAGGTGGAGTTTTCCATGGAGAGAGAGAGTGTGGTAAGAACTACTCTCTGCCTTCCTGGCAGGGAAATGGCCCGAGACCGAGACCGGTTCAAAGCCCACCAATCCCTCAGACCACAATGAGGTGGGAGAGGTGGGCCTCAATTTCAGAGCCCTGCCCTCTGGGCTGCAAGTGTTCAGGGGTTAATTCCTCTGAAGGAGACTTGAAAGAAAGGAAGTAGGGAGGGTGAGAAGCGTGAAGGGGGAGGCCCTGGGCCCGCTGCTTCTGGGGCATGAGGCTAAGCTCAGGGTACATGGGGGTCTCCGACTTCCGCCCTGACCCACCCCACACTGCCCTTGACCTCTGTGCAGAGTTTCCATCCTCTCTCTCCGAGTTCACACTTCTCCCCCACCACTAACCGCAGCCCACACAGAGGGTTGTGGGCGGAGAGAGGGGCGTGGGGGTGGGCGGAAAAGGGCCCAGGCTGCAACACTGAGCCCCCCACGTCGGGAAAGAAGAAAGACCTAGAGTTTACCCCTCATCACTCATACTGAGCCCCGAGTCTTCTTACCCCTCACGAACGAGCTCCCTCCTTCACCGAGCCCTCATTCCCTCACTGAGTCCTGCTCACTCAGAGCCCTCAGACCCCCCGAAGGAGCCCCCTCTCCACAATTTCCCCTCCTCCCTCAGCGCAGGCCACACCTCAGAAAGGGTCTCTGCACTGGCCCCGGAGGGCAGGCAGTGCGGGTTCCGCACCTCCCCCTGGACAGGGACCCTCCTGGGGTCCTTACCTCCTAGGACACCTTCAGAAGCAGGTGGGCTCCACTCCCACCCCCTCCCCGAGTGGCCCCCAGGCCTTTGGCCCCTGAGTGGCCCCCTGCAGCTCTCCCCCTGGGCATCGGTCACCAGGCGCAGGGCTCTCCCAAGGGCAGGGAAATCTTGCCCGGAGGTCAGAGCTGGATGCAGCCTGGTCTGGTCTGGGTGTCCATTTTCAGAGGAACATGATGACCAGAGCTGATGGGCCAGGGACTGGAATGGGAAGAACTGGGGAACCCTGGGGCTGGGCTGCCTCCCAGCCTCAGCATAGGAAGGACCTAGGTCGCAGGATTCATAGAGGCAGGAGCTGCATGAGGGGGCGTATTTTAACACCCAGGACTCCCCACTATACAACTGGCTGCCCTGGAGGTCTCCAAAGTGAGAACTTTTCGGGGACACAGAAGATTCCCACGTGGGGGTAGGCTGAACGCAGACATTTCTGGGGCCCCCGCTTTAGCGCTCACACCCCGGATAACGCATCCCCTGCGTTCCTCTCCTGGGTAAACCCATCTGAGACATCCCCAGGAAGAGAGGGGCGGTCGGTGAGGGAAAGTGAGCTGACACAGGTGACCGAGGCCTCCTCAGGTGGGAGGACGAGGAGGCTTCGCTGGGGAAGCGGACTATTACCACAAGAAGCTGGGTTTATAAGAATATAAAACTGCCGGGGGAGTGAGGACTTCCTCTGGAAATTAACTCTTGCCAAGCTGGGGCTGTCCAGAGAAACCCAGCCTGCTAGCGAGTGTGAGGCCAGCAGGCAGGGAGGTCCAAGAGGCACAAGGGGAGGAGGCAGGAGGCAAAGGAGGTAAGCCCAGCTCATCCTTATGGCCAAAGGGACTGGGTGAGGCAGGTGCTGGGAGAGGAAGGAAGAGGGGCTGCTCTGGCCAGAACAGCCGGATGGAGAACCTGACTGCCAGAAGCACTTTATGGGAGGCGCGCTCCTCCACCCCCTCACCCTCAGCCTTGGCCCCTGGGCACCCACCACCCCTCCTCTGCCCTCATCCGCTCATCACATGTCTCAGCAACGACTGACCTCTGGGCCAGAGAGGTGAGAGGTCAGAAAAGCCAAGCCACTCAGCACCCCAGCACCCCTGGACTCCAGCCCCGACACAACCCCCGTCTTCTCTCGGGGTTCAACCAACTGGGGCGTCTTCGCTGCTGGTTTCTGAGAGGGGCTGGGATCACTGACCCATAAAGGGCCCCGTGGTGTGACTTTTGGAGCAAGCGAAGATTCTAGACGCGCGCGTGTGTGTGTGTGTTCCGGGTCGGGGCTCTGAGTCCCAGCCACAAACTAGGGTGGACCCTCTCCACAGAGGCCTCTCGATGCCCCGCAGCAGCCTAGCTTAGGGGTCCCGCCCACCAGGCCCACAAACTGTGTTCTCACCCCCGCCCCCCAGCTATCACAGCTCCACCCAGGCCCCCACCCCAGTGTGCGGAGGGAGGGGAGGAGATCCCCAACTGGCCAGAAGCTGGGAGGAAGGTGAGGAGGACCTCTGGGGGCTTATGGCTGGGTGTGCTGTGTGGTGGAGGGTGAGTTCCTGCCCCCCTCTGGGCCTCGGTCTTCCCCTCCAATGGAGGGAGAAAGCCTGTGCCATACACCTCATCTCAGGGGAGAGGGCTTGGGCGGAAGGAGGTTTGCACTCTATTTCTCAGAATGTGGGAGAGGATGAGCTGGGTGCGGATGTTGAAAGGCATCAGGCTCACTGCTACCCAGCTGCCGCTCACCCTCGCCCGGCTGCCCAGGGCTGCCCCAGAAGCCCCCACCATCTGAGTCCACACTGACATAGCTCCCTTCCTATCTTCCCATTTCCCGCTTCCCTTCTTTCCTGGAAGATTCCAGAAGGACACCCAGCTGAGTACATTCTAATCTCCGCCCCCCTCACCCAGGAAGTCCCTCTCTCCTGAGACAGATGAGGCACCACAAATCCCATAAAAAACGGGCCACCTCCTTCCTCTCCGTCAGCGAGGGACGGGCTAACCGGACTGGCTGGGCCTTGTTCCTGAGACAGAAAATGTGGCCCCAGAGAGGCCCCCAAACTCAGCAGGAGACACAGAACATAGCAGCAAAGCTGCTGAGGCAGCCTCTCTCAACCCCCCTGGAGCAGACACGGCCCTGGGTGCCAGAGGAAATCAAAGGGAACCTCCTGGAGCCTGCGCACCCCAGAACCTCGCCTCCTTCCTGTGAAGGATGCAGCCACACAAGCAACCCAAACCGCACAGCTCTGATGGCTTGCTAGAAAGGTCCCCCAAACAACGCCAACGGGAGACGTCAATCGGAGGGAGGGCCTGGGGAACGCCACTCCGGGTCAAGAGGGCGAGGATGGCAGACATGACTTACTGGTCATCGCCGACTCTCTTCACCCACGCCATCTCCCGCTCGGACCGGTTGGAGGCCAGATCCTAGGGGAGAAGATGGAGAGGTCTGATGCCAACCTCCTCTGGTCTGGACTCCCCATCTCAACTGTTCCCAGGGCCCGGCTGTGCCCAGTGAAGAAGGCTTAAACCTCTAAATGCTATTTCTAGCAGCCCCCAGACCTCCACAGAGCTGAAGAGGTAGCAGAGCAAGGGCCCCGGGCCTGTGCCCCGCTGTCGCTCACCTGGGCCCGGGTCTCCTGCAGCTGCTTCAGCTCCTCCTGCAGCCGCTCACACTCGGCCTGGAGCTGCTCCTCCCGAAGCTGAGCCCCCCGGGCTTCTCCCTGGGCAGCCTCCAGAGCCTCTTCCAGGCGCCTCCGCTCCAGCTCACCCACACTCGGCGAGGGGCCTGGCCAGCCTGCTGGCGGGGGAGAGGACACTGTCAGGCTGAGTCCAGCTGCTGGGCACCTCCACTGCCTCCCAGATCAACACAAAGAGAAAGAGGTGAGGACTGCAGCAGGAGCGATCCGGGACAGACAGCTAGAGGACAGAAACCCAGAATGAGGACAGTGTGCAAGGGGGAGCTAAGCTGCTGTTCCTAACCTTCCTGGAGGCCAGGGGAAAGTAAGATGCCCCCCTGACGAGCTCCCTGGCTGGACTCGAGTCTCTGAGCAGCCTCAGGTCCTCCCCTAATCACAACCTAAAGCAGGCAGGGGACTCTGGTTTGGGGTGCCCTCTGCTGGCACCTGGGAGAATTGCATGGGGCTAGCCAGGGTGGCGGGAGAGGGACTTAGACCGCAGAAATTGGGGTAATAGTGGATGGGGTGAGGGAACAGGTGGTGAGGTGGGGTGATTATGGGGGAAATGTAAAGCATAATGGGGTGTTGACTACCTTAGAAGCTAGGGGTGTCCATAGATGTTGAAATGGGGGTTTGGCTTGGGGAGTCCGGGGTAGGGAAGTTTAGAGGGAGCTGAGATCTTACCGTGACTCAAGCCAGATCCCCCTCTCAGAGTCAGGTAGTGCAGGTCAAGATCAGCACAGGGCGGGGGGCTCAGGCTGGAGAACGCTGTGTCCTGGAGGCCTTGCTGCTGCTGCAGTTGCTGCTCCAAACCACAGATCTGCCGCAGGTGCGTCTCCACCAGGGCCCGCTGCATACGAGACAAAGGGTCTGCACAGGGCAGGGTGCTCCGGGAGCCCCCCGAATGCCACATCTGAACAGCCATCACCCTCAAATTGAGCAGGCCCCAGGTCACACCACCCTCCAAGTGACCATGAGTTCGAGGGTTCCTCTCCCAGCAACTGCAGTGCAGATGTTTCTGGCGACTGCCTCTTGCAAGGTCAGAGTTCATGCTCTTTCCGTGTCCCTAACACAGGGACACGTCAGGAAGCCTCAGCCCCCTGTCCAGACACCGCCTCAGGGGCCCGGTAACGTCCATTTGCATAGGTGACAACCACTCCGGCTTCATCTACCTCATCTATGAGACAGGGCTAACCACACCTACCTCTTAGGTTTGTTATCAGGATGAAAATGAGTAACTATCTAAAGAGATAAGAATGGTGCCTGGCGCACAGTAAGTGTTTTGGATTATTAAAGCAAAGCATTTTTACACGAATGCCCACAGCAGCTCAGGGAAGTTATCTGCCCCACTTTTCAGAGGAGGAATGGAGGCTAAGTGACCCGGGTGGCAGCTAGGAGTGGACAGAGACCATGCCTCCCGATTCTGACCCCTGCCCACTCGCTCACACACACATGGACATACCCTGATCCAGAATCACACACATGCTAAGACCCATCCCAGCAGCCGCAGACACTTCTGGTGACCTTTGCCCTCACCTACAAAGCCTTCCGGAGTAGACCCAGCAGGAGACTCAAACATACACACAGAGACAGTGTTGTATAGCGTCACTCACACAGTCATCCCCTGACACTGCATGGTTGGTATGTACAGTCACAACCAACACGGCACACACAGCCCCACTTGCAAGGCCAAATGGGCACTCGCCGACAGACGCGCGGGGTCGCAGCGGGGTGCGCACCACAAGCCCACTCACGGGGTCACACACAACGGGGTCACACTCTCCCACCCCAGCTCCCGGGGCCTCACCATCTCCCCCAGCTCTGTCTCCAGGTCGTTCTTCTCCACACAGAGTTTCTCGTAAGCCTGGATCATCTCCCCGAGCTGTTCTTCCTGTTCCTTATTCTTCTGCAACTGGCCCGGAAGGTGGGGTGCACGTCAGTCAGGCCCACCACTGACTTAGGGGCTGAGCAGCGCCCTGTGCCTCCCACCCCCATTCCCAGTACCCAGTAAACGGGCGGGAGGAGCTGTGGCCAGCCCTAAGGAGGACCATGGCCATCTCTGATCAAGGGGGACAGAAGGCCAGAGGCTGGTGGGTAGGGAGGTGTCTGGAATGGATTGGAGCAAGCTTAGGGAAAGAAAGCCCAGAGGCCTTCGGGGCTCACCTCACGCTGGAACTGGTTGAGCCGTTGCTGTAGGCTGACCTTCTCCACCTCCAACAGGGAGCCATCCTTGATTTCATACAGAGAGAAGCCGTGCTCCTCTCCGAAGTTATTGATCAGCGGGTACTGTGGATGGTGGGCAGGCCCTCAGGACAGCTGGTGCCTGGCTGCCTTCCCAGGCTGCAGGCTCACTGTGCCCCTTCCCTACAACCTGCCTCAGAGTCCCCCTCCTCTAGTGGGATCTGCACATCCCCATTGCCATGGGCCTGTCGGCGTTTCCCACTCTCCAGAGCTCTAGATCCCAGGTCTGCCACCCCAAAGCTATCCCTCCTGATCTCTTCCCGACTGGCTCTGGGCTCTCCAGAGTGCCCATCCAAAGCAGCCAGCCGCACTTCTCATGAGGACTCTCAGGTTTCAAGAGTCTGTATCCTGACCTCCCCTTTGGATCCCTAGAATCTCTGCTGAATCCCCAATTCCTGCCATTAGTAGCCCGCCACCCCTCATCCCTCCACCCCCCCCACACGCACATAAATAGCCAGACCCCCATCATCTCCAGGTTCTGACCTTGATCTCATAAACTTTGAGGCGGTGCCGAAGGGTGGCATTCTCCCTCTCCAGGCCGCCCAGACGCTCCTTGATATCTCCATAGGCTGTGATGAGGGCAAAGTGGGAGGCGGAGCACATGTCTCCCCCCAGCGATGGGTCTCCAGGAGCATCCAGCCACACCTCACTGGGGCCCAGGGCTTCCTGGGTCAGGATACTGATGTCATCCTCAAACATGGACTCCATGGTGAGGGCCTAGGCTGCAGCACCCCGTGGGCCTCCTGGGAAAGCAGGAGACACGGTGGAGGGGGCAGCCTGAAGCTTGTTCCCTGACACCCCCTTAGTCTTGGCCTGAGGAACCCTGTGACCAGCTGAGAGGCAGCCTGTTGGTGCCCCACCATCTCCCACAGCCTGCTTCTGGACCACCAAGCCCCATCTTCTCTTCCCTGCATCTGTTGGGGCGAGGGGCTGGGACCAGGTGAAGACTTGGGGGTGGAAAGCAAGGGAGAGGTGACAAGTTGGGGCCCATAAGCCAGTCTAGCCACAGGGATGGGCTCCTTTTGGAACCCAGTGAACTGGCGAGCGCTGCCTTCCCACATGGGGCCCACAGGGGGGCCTGCCTTGGCTCACGCCTCAGCCCCTTCTCCACCCCAGGCCTCATTTCCCCAAATACCTCTCTGCCAAGCTCCTCATCCCGGGCCTCGGGCACCCCTGGCTCCTGGGAGGGTCAGTCCCACCACTGTCAGCACTTCCTCTGCTGGGCCCCCGCCCAGCTCCCCAGCTTCCTCCTGCAGGATCCCAGAGTTCAGGAAAAGGAAACGCCTCCCCCACTCTCGGCGGCGGGGCCCTGGCAGCCCTCCAGGCCCTACGCACCCCTGACCTGGGACCCACAGGAAGTCCTGGAGGAGCGTCCGCACACACAGAGGGGCCGGGGCTGGGAGCCGGCCTGGCCCGGCCGAGTGGGGCGCCCTGCGAGGGGGCAGGATGACTCAGGGCGCCCGAAAGAGCCCGCTCATGAATGTGTCTGCGCGGCGCGCGGGGGCCGTGTGTCTGTGAATGGGTGGAGGTGTGTTACACTCGGCGGGCGGGGGTCCGGCGCGGCCAGGAGGCGGCCGTGTGTTTGTGTGTGTGCGCGTGTGTGCACGCGTGCGTGCGCGTGGGGGGGGGGCACGTCGGGTCACGTGAGGCACTAGGGGAATGTCCGAGGCGCGTGTGCAGGAGCGAGGGCTCCGGAGGTGTGCGCGGGCACGGGGGTTCGCGACCTCCGCGAGCCCTGCAGCCGGACCTGGGGCCCCGGACCCCGCACCTCCCCTCCGCTCCCTTCCCCTCCCCGCAATGGAGAGCCGGGGAGGCGCGTGTGCGCCGCCCGAGGCAGGCGCGTGTGCGCCGGCTGCCAGGCTGGCCGCACCTTTAACCCCTTCCCTCCGGCCCATCCCCTCCCCCAGCCCCGCGGGCCAGCGCGTACCACACCCACCCCGACCCCCGACCCCCCGACCCCCGCCCGCCCGCCCGCGGGCCCCTCACTAGCAGGGACTCGGGCCCCCGCCGCCCCGACTGTCGCCTTCCCCTGCCCGCTCCCCTCCGCCCGGCGGCCCCGGCTGGCACCACGGAGGGCGGATGGGGAGGGGGTGCCTCCGCGGCCCCTTTAAGAGCCGCCCTTTAAACCCCTTCAGCTCCGCCGACAGGCACCGTCGCCCCTCCCCGCGTGCGGGCTCAGACCGCGCAGCCCCCTCCCCGCAGCGGGCCGGGCCCGGTCAGCCGTCCCCGGGCCAGGGAAGGGGCTCGGGAGGCGGCGCGGCCTGAGGAGCAGGGCCAGGGGGAGGACGCGGGCGGCGGACGCGGTCCTTCGCTCCCCGCCATCCTGGGCCAAGTGCCGGCCGAGCTCCCGCCACCTCCTCCCGCCCCCCCGCCCGACCCCCGGGAGCCGGCCCGGGGCGCGCTCCCCTCCCCCGCCCAGCCCGCCGGGACTCACGGCTGCCGCGGCTCCTGCTGGTGATCGCAGCTACCCCTCCGCCGGCTCCCTCCCCAGACGGGCACCGGTGCCCCCACCCCCCTGGCACCGCGCTCGCGCTCGCCCTGTCGCCGCCGCCGGGTCCCTCCCCACCCCCCAGCCCTCCCCAGCCCCCTCCCTCCCGCCCGCCCCGCTCCTCCTCCGCCGCCGCCGCCGCCGCCGCCGCCTCCTCCTCCCCGGCTGCTCCGGGTTCCTCCAGCTGGGAAGGCGCCCCGGACCCCGCCGCTGCCACCACCACGTGGCGAGAGGGGCGGCCGGCCCCCGCGGTGCGGCCCGCCTGGCAGCGCGCCCGGCGCCCCCCGCCCCCCCCGCCTCTCCCTTGCTGGGTGGGGTGCGGGGCACCTGCGGACGGGGCGGGGTCAGGTGCTGCTTTGTGTGTGCTTCGGGCTATACGGCCTGGGGGAAAGCGGAGATGTTTGGATGGGGGTGTCTTTGCTCTTCGGAGGAGGAAAACATTGGACCTGCTCCTCATTGCTGTTGGGCATTGCTCTACGATGCGCGCCACACTGTCCAGTCGGAGACGAGTTAGAGCAGTAACTTCCTGGGCAGCGAAAGTGAACTAAGGAGGCCAGGGGTTCATTTAGGAAGGGGCAGCCCCTCCCCGCCCCCCAACACACACACACACACACACACACACACACACATACACACACATCCAAAGGCCCTGGAAGTGAAGAAACAGCAGCGTTCCCCCTTCCCACACAGACGCTTTCAGCACTTGCCAAACTACGGAGCAGGTGATGCAAGTTTGTTTTTTTGTTCGATTGTTCTTGCCACTTTCCCACTGTGTGACCTTGGGCAAGTTACTTAACCTTTCTGAATGAAGTCGGAGAGAATCCCCAAGCCCTGTAGCCATGGGGATGAGAGCTAGAACTGCTCTGTGACACTCAAGGTGTTGAGTCATTTTGGTCAGGCGGGCTGCAGGTAGGAAATGATGGAGGAATCGGAGGACTCTGGCTCAGCCCTGAGCAGCCAACCCTGGTATAGGGGGCAGGCGCGGGTGTGGGAGTGGGGGGTGGGTAGGGGGTGGCAGGGGCTTTGGGTAGCCTCAGCATTTAGCTGGAAGGAGGGTTCAGGCTGCTGGGGCCTGAGTCTACCTTTATGGCTTCCTGCGGGTGGGGTGGAGGGATGAATCTGGAAAGGGAAGAGGAGGAACTGCCA